>NW_020870091.1:1598687-1603687 GCF_003789085.1 Penaeus vannamei | reverse complement strand
ATTAGACTGGACGATCGATCCCGACGTTATGGTAACAGAAGCTCAAGTGGGATAACTGTTTGTATTATGTTTGATTCCTGTGTGTACGTTTTTTCTTTTTCTTCTTCTTTCTTCTTCCTTTTCTTCTTTCATTCTCAACTTCTTTAAACCTAGATTCGTTTTGTATGTTTTTTTTCTTTTTCTTTTTCTTCTTCCTTTTCTTCTTTCATTCTCAACTTCTTTTTTAAGCCTAGATTCGTTTTGTATTATGTTTGATTCCTGTATGTTTTTTTTTTCTTTATCTTCTTTCTTCTTCCTTTTCTTCTTTCATTCTCAACTTCTTTAAACCTAGATTCGTTTTGTATGGTTTTTTTTTCTTTATCTTCTTTCTTCTTTCTTTCATTCTCAACTCCTTTTTTAAGCCTAGATTCTTTGTATTATGTTTTTATTTGGGTGTTTTTTTCTTTTTCTTTTTCTTCTTTTAGTTCAACTTTTTTTTTTCTTCTTTCTTCTTCCTTTTCTTCTTTCATTCTCAAACTTCTTTTAAACCTAGATTCGTTTTGTATGTTTTTTTTCTTTTTCTTCCTTTTCTTCTTTCATTCTCAACTTCTTTTTTAAGCCTAGATTCGTTTTGTATTATGTTTGATTCCTGTATGTTTTTTTCTTTTTCTTTTTCTTCTTCCTTTTCTTCTTTCATTCTCAGCTCCTTTTTTAAGCCTAGATTCGTTTAGTATTATGTTTGATTTGGGTGTGTATGTTTTTTTCTTTTTCTTTTTCCTTTTCTTCTTTCATTCTCAACTTCTTTTTTAAGCCTAGATGCGTTTTGTATTATGTTTGATTTGTGTGTGTATGTTTTTCTTCTTTTTTTCCTTCTTTCTTAACTTCTATTTTGAACACAGACTTGTTTTTTTTATTATTATTATTCACACAATCGTTTTGGTAATGCAGTTGGACATTATTTTCGGGTGAAACAAGAAGCAAACATTTCACAAACAATTTACTTTCAGCATTATACTAAAATTTTACAAATGGGCTATTTTAATCATGAAGTGTTCATTCCGCCAAACATTTAGATATGACGGATTAGTTTTAGTTTATTTAACATCATTTTATTTTTTTTAACGAACGCGTGCTGTACACAATCACACAGTTTATTGTAGTATTTAATTTTATTTTATTATATATTGTAGTAGTTTATTGTGGTATTTTCATAACATTAAATTCTTGAGCATTGTATTTCTAGGTACGAACACTGTTTTTGTTCAGTCACTCGTATTCCCTCTGCACTGGAAGCATAAGTAGGGGCAGGTGGCCTCATTTCAGCATCCATAAACAACAACAGTATAATGTTTAGAGCTTATACATGGTTAACCTCTACCCCCCATCTGGTTAATTTTTTTTTGTTTTTCGTGTTCACTTCTGTCTGTCTTTGTTTAAGTCCATGTCTGATGTCTGTCTGTCTTTTCTGGCTTACTCTCTGTTCTCTCTCTCTCTCTCTCTCTCACTCTCTCTCTCTCTCTCTCTCTCTCTCTCTCTCTCTCTCTCTCTTCTCTTATATATATATAATATATATATATATATATATATATATATATATATATATATAATATATATATTATAATATATATATATATATATATTATATATATGTATGTATGTATTTATACATATATATATCTCAGTCACACACACACACAAACTCTCATCCTCTCTCTCTCCTCTCTCTCTCTCTCTCTCTCTCTCTCTCTCTCTCTCTTCTCTCTCTCTCTCTCTCTTCGTTCGCCGCAATAGGAGAAGTACCCTCATTCCATCATCATAACCAGCAACAATATAATGTTAAGAGTTTATACGCGGTTAACCCTCCAAAGTTACACACGTAATGGCATCACATCTAATGTTAAATCTACCTTCTAGACGTTCCAGATAAAACTGACATAAAGCTAATCTTAACAGGTACTGCAGCCTCGGAGGCTTTTCCTCTGAAGGTACTTATGTTTATGTCCATTCATAAATTTGTGATATTGCTATTCGTTTTTTTTTTTTTTACATTATGTTTTTTTTCTTTTTTCAAATGTTTTTTTTTTTTTTTAACAGTATTGTAAATAGGTATCATGGGAGGAGATATAGTTTTTTTTTTCTTTTTTTTCTTAGCATGGCGGTGACCTTAGAGTTATAATGAGATTCACCTATTGTTCTACTCTCAGACTTACCCCCCGTTCCCCCTCCCCCCCCCTCAACCACCAGTAGCTTCCCAGACATCTATTTTTTGTAAATGTAAACACAAACCACCACCGAGTCCATGCATACGGTTTTTATACCACAAATACACAATAAATAAATACAGAGATAAATAAATATGGTTAAAAGACTGGCTGAATTATGGCTTTACATTGAAAGATTACAAAAAAAAGGAAAAAAGAAAGAAAGAAAGAAAGAAAGAAAAAAAACAGGAATGTTTGGTTACACCTAGTCTTGTTTATAGGCTGTCTTGGTTTCTGCCATGCCCACTTAACATATGCAAATACTCCCTATATATAGTTCACTTTTAAATATGGTAATTGGTAAACAGCTTTGCCGGCATATATATATAGTGTTCCATTTTCCTAGAAACAGTAAGTATAGCTCAATTTCCCTAGAAGCATTATGTATAGTGTCCCACCCTTTTCACCATTACGTAAACATAGGCATCAAGAAGGAGGAGGAAGTGGGAGTAACATATCACGTGATGTCCGCACCGTCAAGTTAGATATTATGATTTATTCATTTTATTCCAAGGAGAGCTTCGCGTGTTCAGCACCACATTTTTCCTCTCTCCTTTCCCTCCCTTTCGTCCAGAAGTAGATAAATCACCCTGACAGTGTTTAGGTCCTTGAATGTCTTATAAGTGTCTTGTATCAGTTTCTTTTCGTGGTTTATTTTCGTCATGTTGTGTGGCTGTCAAACCTCTTCGGGATTCGTTAGAATGCAAAATAGAAAATCAGATATCCTTTGTATATATTTTTTTGACAGTAGAATTATATAGTTATCGTTGTAAATAAACCCATCATTGCAAAGAGGGATATGTGAACGAGGAAAAATAAACCGAACATTAAGTTTTGTATTGTTCGTCTGCCTTTGTCTGCAATCATTAAACTCATTTCAGCGAACATCTGCATCATAGCGCAGTAATATAAAATATTTTTCCCCCCCAATTTCTCCCCTTTTTTTGCGCGCTGTTCATTCTTACAATGGAACAACACTGGAAAAAAAGTGTTTCTGTGATGAGGCTTAAACGTTGTCGAGCGAAGACTCCCGGGGTCGGCCTCTTCGACTTTCCGTTGGCAGTCCTGGCGCTCCACAATGCACCGAAGAAGAGAAAAACCTAAAGAAAGAAAAGAAAAAAGGACACACACACACACACACACAAAAAAGGCGAGCGAGAAAGGAAGAAGGCAAAACGCAACGAAATGTGGCAACAGCCGTCGGCAAATAAACGAGGATTCGTGTAGTTTATGGCGAGAATTAAGAGCAGTTTCTTACCGAGGGAAGTGCAGTTCTGAATCAGCCTGGCATTTTTTTTCCCCCGGAGAGAACCGCCGCGTCCTGTTTATCTCGTTAAGGCAGAGGAGACAGTCACGAGAATGGCGAGGAAGGAAGACTTGTAGAGGTGGAAAGGGCTGCGTGGCGGACCATAACTTCAGCACCCTCCCCCCCCCTTCTCCCCCTTCCCCGCTTCCCCTGCCCGTCCCTGCTTCCCCAGCCCCTCCCCCGCTTCCCCTGCCCCTCCCCGCTTCCCCAGCCCCTCCCCCCGCTTCCCCTGCCCCTCCCCGCTTCCCCTGCCCCTCCCCGCTTCCCCTGCCCCTCCCCGCTTCCCCTGCCCCTCCCGCTCCCTTCCCTCCCCTGCCCCTCCCCGCTCCCCTGCCCCTCCCCGCTTCCCCTGCCCCTCCCGCCGCTTCCCCTGCCCTCCCCCTTCCCCTGCCCCTCCCCTCCCCGCCCCTCCCCGCTTCCCCTCCCCTCCCCGCTTTCCCCCCTCCCCGCTTCCCCTGCCCCTCCCCGCTTCCCCCCCGCTTCCCCCCCCTCCCATCCCCGCTTCCCCTGCCCTACCCCCTTGCCCTGCCCCCCCCTTCGCCGAAATGAAAATTTCATGAATTCCCTTCCACGGTGTGATGTTGGCGCTGCTTTGTGCTGCCGTTCCGCGTCCTGTGATTCCCTCCCGGGCTCGCGGCTGCCACGACACGCCTCGCTCCTACTCTCACTTTGCATATATATATATATATATACACACATATATATATATATATATATATATATATATAATATATATATTCATTTATTTATTCATACCACACATCCGCGCACACACTTGCTGTCATTTTGCATATGTATATATTGATATATATATATATAATATATATATATATATATATATATATATATATATATATATATATATATATATATATATATATATATATATATATATATTATATATATATATATTTTATATATATAATACATATATACATATATATATATATATATATAATATATATATATATATATATATAAATATATATATATATATATATATATATATATATATGTATGTATGTATACACAGACACACATATATGTGTGTGTGGGAAAACGAGTGAGATATATATATGTGCGCGCGCGTGTGTGTATGTGTGTGTGTGTGTGTGAGAGAAGAGAGAGAGAGAGAGAAGCGAGAAGAGAGAGAGAGAGAGAGAGAGAGGGAGGGAGAGAGAGAAAGAGAGAGAGAGAGAGAGAGAGAGAAGGAGGGAGAGAGGGCGCGCGTAGCCGAGCACTTGTTTGTCTACAACTGCGTGCTCACGGAACTGGAAAGCGAAAGTATGCGGTAACTTCTGTCGGTGCATTAGCGACCGAGTCCTCTTCCTATTAGCAAAATTAGCGTTCTTGCCGCTTGCACTCGGCCATTTTTTTTCCCCCTCCATTTATCTCCAACCTGAAAAGGATACGTCCGTCCTGGTTTCGGCACTTGAAATATAACTCGAATATGG
>NW_020870091.1:1591187-1593687 GCF_003789085.1 Penaeus vannamei | reverse complement strand
ATTATCAATGGTATTATTATTATTTTTTTATTATTGTCATATTTCAGTTCTTAATATTACTATTATTATTATCATTATTATTGATATTATTATTATAGTTATTACTATTTACTATCATTATAACCATTATTATTATAATTTTATCATTATAATTATCAAATATATAATATTATTATTATTATTATCATTATATTATCACTTATCACTTGTTATTAATATAATTTTTATCATCATTATGATCATTACTATTATTATTCTATTATTATCATTATCAATATCCTTATCATTATCCTTATTATTATCATCATTACTATTGTTATTATTGGTATTATTAAACTCATCATCATCATTATCATAACCGTTATTGTTACCAATATCATTATTTATATCATTGTTATTTCTATAATAATAATAATGATGAATGATGATGATGATAACAACAACAAAACAACAATGATAATAATGATAATAATAATAATAATAAATATAATAATAATAATAATAATAATAATAATAATAAAATAAAATAAAAAAAGAATAGTAATAATGATTATGATCATTTATTAGCAAAAGTATTATTATTATTAGTAGTAGTAGTAGTAGCTGTTTCATCATCACCATTCTTATCATCATTATTTGCGTCCTTATTCTCTCTTTCATTACTCTTATTATAATCATTACGTTATCATTATTTTATCGTTATTATCATGATCATTATTATCATTATCATTTTTATTATTATTGCTGTTACCATTATTATTATACTTGGTATTGTAGTGATCATAGTTATCATTATCATTATTATCCTAATCATCATTTCTATCGCTATTATTACGATTAAAATAAGACCGAAGCTCCTGCTCTTTATAACCCACCGACTGCAGACAAAGAGTTAACTCAAGAGGCCAGCCATGTAATTGGAGGTAAGTAGGCTCTCTGTTAAATAAATACCACGGCGTTTAATGTAACTGAATTACCCTGTGGAAGTCGTAGGGCGATCCAGGCTATTGCAGGCAGGCAGACAAGGTGGCTCTTGATCAGTGTCGGGGAGATAGACCGCGTCGTTTAGGGCCTGGGCTAAGGTTGCCAATGAACCGGTGTGTCGGCTGCAGCGTTCCATTTTACCTGCTGTAGAGTGTGTGTGTGTATTTTTTTTGTGTGTGGTCTTGTTGTGCTGTGTGGTTAATGTTACGTATCATTGTGTCTTGCGTTTATAAATATTTGCGTTATGCATTATGTTACTATATTATGTGTTTGAGTATAGTCATTATGATAATAATAATAGTATTATGGAAATGAGTTGTTATTATTACTATTGTTATTTTCATGATTATTATTATTTTAATGTATTATTCATTCTTCTTGTAATGATACGTCAGCTGGATTGTACTGTTGTATTTTATAGTTCCATTTGTACATTTGTAAAACAATAGGGTATTATTGTAACGCGCCACGGAAAACACGTTGCTATTCCACTGAAAATTGTTGCATAACCGATCTGTGTTATTCGTATTTTCCTGTCGTCTCCTGTTGGTGTGTTATTATGTTTTATTGAATATTATTCTATCATTTTATGTATCACGATTTTGTAATGTGATTTATTCTATTTTATTGATTGATATGGTGCATAATGTATTGTTGTATCAGTACAATGTATCTCTGTTGTACCTTTGTATCATATTTTATCCCTTTTTTGTATAAATGCTGTGTTTTAATACTGCACAATTGCTACTCGTATTTTAATTATTACTGGTCTATTTTCAGCCTGACAAATGCTGTTTTTTACGGTTCCATGTAAGCACTAATAACTTTCAAATACATACATACATACATACATACATACATATATATATATATATATATATATATATATATATATATATATATATATATATATATATATATATATATATATATATTTTTTTTTTTTTTTTTTTTTTTTTTTTTTTTTTTTTTTTTTTTTTTTCCTCTTCTTCTTCTACTTCTTCTTTTCTTCTTCTTCTTCTTTTTCTTCTTCTTCTTTCTCCTAAGAAGATAAATCCAACCGTCCTTTCTGCAAACGTTTTTCACGTCTCCATTTATTTTTTTTTTTCTTTCTCTGTGCATGTTTGAGTTGAATTGACTCCTTGTAGCTTTTCCTTTACAAGCTACATGTATTATTTTGACTTTGTTTCCCCGTTGACTGTGTGTTTTGCAGTGTACCCAAATGTACGTAGTTGTTTTTCTCTTTTTTTTGTACGTCTAGTGATGGGTAAATAGGGTTGTTTTTTTTATGTTTTCTGAATGTAGAATGACCTTTATAAACGGTAAGAGATGTTTTAGGATTTTTTTTTTTTTTTTTTTTTTTTTTTTTTTTTTTTTACAGGATTGTTATGATCAATATAATGTGAACGTCAGTGATTTTGTTGCAATCGGAAGGATAATGATAGAAATGTTATATAATAATAAAACCATTAAATATTCGAGATTTCTAAAGGATGAAGATTTCACAACATCAAGA
>NW_020870091.1:1583687-1586187 GCF_003789085.1 Penaeus vannamei | reverse complement strand
TATTATTATATTATACAATAATCCTAATTTTAAAAATAATGATCTTAAGAATAATGATAATAATGATGATAATAATAATAACAATACTAATTATGATAATAACAAATATGATAATAATCATTATACCAATAATAGAAATAGTAATAATAACAATGTTAATAATAATAATAATAATAATAATAATAATAATAATAAGAAGAAGAAGAAGAAGAAGAAGAAAAATAAATAAAACAGGAAAGCAACACCATCATCATTAAGATTTCCTAAGGCTTGAACAACATTTTATAATCCAGCAACAGCAATATGTCCTTCATAGCCACCTCTGCAACACCTCTCATTTGCATACAGGCTTTCGGTGTCAAGAATGATCCTTCCCATTTTTGGTTGTATCTAGAACTGGGTTGTTATTAGCGTTGTTGTTGTTGTAGCAATATCACTGTAGCAGAATTAAAAAAAAAATAAAATAAAAAAAAAAAATAACTTTAAAAAATAAAAATACCTTATTGATATAATGGCATTAAAACGCGATAGTGATGATGATATGATGATGGTGGTGATAATGAAATAATAATGATAATAATAGTGGTAATAAATGTATATATGTATATTTTTGTTTTAGTTTGTTATTAGTATTATTACAATTACCCTCATTATTATTACCATTGTCAATATTATCATTATTGTTATCATCAGTATCATTTTTACCATTTTTGTTATTATTGGCATTATTGTTATAATCATTATTATTATTATCATTATTGTTATCGTCCTTATCCTTATCACCATCATCATCAACACTGTCGCATTCATGAACATTAACATTCTAATTATTGTCTCATTCATTTTATGAACTTCATTATCCTTTATGAGCATATCATGAATCTTTATTTATTAACGCAATGATCTTTATTCTCATCATCCTCATTATAACATGATAAAATTAAGGACAATGATAATTAACATGCTACCATGAAAAAAATACACCATTACAATTATCCTAATGTAAATAATAACTATGGAGAGAGGAGACACAATATTCTCACTTGTGGCACTATACTCCCTCTCTCACGCTCTTGGTTGTAACTCCACCCGAAGTCTTTGGTTTACTCCCGTTTATTGTTTTATTTATTTGGTTATTTATTTATTTATTTGGTTTATTTATTTATTTATTTATTTAGGTTTATTTGTTTGTTTATTTATTTATTATTTTTATTGGTTATTTATTTATTTATTTATTTATTTTTTTATTATTTATTTAGTTAGTTTATTTATTTATTTGGTTATTTATTATTTATTTATTTTATTTATTTATTTATTTTGGTTTATTATTATATTATTTATTTATTTTTTATTTTATTTATTTGGTTTATTTGTTATTTATTTGGTGTATTATTTATTATTTATTTATTTATTTATTTATTGGTTTATTTATTTATTATTATTTATTTATTTGGTTTATTTTATTTATTATTTTATTTATTTATTTTTATTTTATTTATTTATTTATTTATTTATTTTTTTATTTATTTATTATTTATTTATTATTTATTTTTTTATTTATTTGGTTTATTATTTATTATTTGGTTTATTTTTTTATTTATTTGGTTTATTTGGTTTTTTATTTATTTATTTGCTTTATTTATTTATTCATTAATTTATTTGGTTTATTCCCTCAGCTCTTACCACCGTCTCGCATTCATGAGCCCAGGCCGAGCTAATAACTCATTCAACCTGGTCTGGACTGTAAACCATGGCTTGCATTATTTCTTGCAATTTAACCCAGGAAGACTTTATGTGTTTTTGTTATTATTATTTTTTCCTCGCTGGGGTCGGTGGGGGGGTATGAGGAAGAAGTGAAGGTTTGGGGCATGGGGTGAGGGGGTGAGGGAGGGGTAGGGGTAGGGGGGGGGTTCTTGCTCCGCTCTTGCATGCAATAGTAAACAGCGGGGAATCATGTTTATGACCTCTTGCAGTTGGGTTTACGTCGGTTAGGCCAATCCTGATAATGTAAGTCCGTATAAGAAACCGATTAAATCAACGTGACTCCTTCAGGGTAAACTATCAAGAGAGTCGAGCAGCTGAGTGAATGTACAGGAGGTTTATGTGTGGGAAGTTGGTTTATTACGGACTTACACAGAGTAACAATGTTCCTGCGACGATAAAAGTGTCGACAGGTCTGTGTTGTTATTTTTTTTTTTATATTCATACATTTCCTTTATCTATCATTTTACTTATTTATGTAATCATTAATTTATTGGTATATTTAGGTGGTTCGATCTATGACCAGTCAAAGACGTATAAGTGTATGTGTTTGCAGTGTTGGCTTAAAAGTATAGGCAAACCTCAACAAATATATAATATTATCAACAATAATGATGATTTTAGCAGTGATATTAGCAACCACAACTATTATTCACATAAAAAGGAAATACGGACACAGGCTGGGAACACTGTGACGCTCTTCCTTGAGAAAAAGAATGCCAACATTATTTTTTTTTAA
>NW_020870091.1:1571187-1578687 GCF_003789085.1 Penaeus vannamei | reverse complement strand
AATATAAGCTGGGGAATACATTCATCAAGAGAATATTATACTAATAAACTAGTTAAGTCAACGTCAGATCAAGATAAATAACTAAAAATAGACCAAGAAAAAAGGTAAAAGTTTGTAGAATAAACAGACAAAGGATTGCTTATGGTAGAAAAAAGGGGATATTGACAAATCAGTGATAATTCAGGATGAGATTTTTTTTCTTCAGAATAACTGCAACATTCACTAGACAAATGTCGATTTAAATACCCTATGAATCCCCCTAGATATACCGGTCACTCTCCTTCGCCCTTCAACTAAACAGATTACAGGAAAAGGATGAAATTTCAATCTAGATTTCGTTTTGAGGGAAAATTGATTTTTAAAGAGATTTTTAGAGAGAGAGAAGTAGAAGAGAGAGAGGAGAGAGAGAGAGAGAGGGAGGGGAAGAAAGAGAGATAATGCGGAAAGGTAGAAGAGAGAGAGGGAGAAAAGGAGGGAGGGAGAGGGGGAGAGAGAGAGATAGTGCGAAAAAGTAGAAGAGAGAGAGAGAGAAGAGAGAGAGCTAGAAAGAGAGTAAGAGGAGAGAGAGAGAGAAGAGAAGTGTTCAAAGAGAGAGAGAGATAAGGAGGAGAGAGAGAGAGAGCAAAAGAAATAAGGAGAGGTAAGAGGTATAGAGATAAAAAAAAATAATTTTTCTCTTACATTCATATATGGACATGTATATATATATATATATATATATATATATATATATATAATATATTATATATATATATATATATATATATATATATATATATTATGTATATCATATATATATCCACACACACAGACATACATACACGGCATATATGTAGGTATATGTATAAGTATATATATATATATATATATATGTATAACATTGCATATATAATATACGTCATACATATAATATATATAATATATATATATATATATATATATATATATATATATATAGATATATATAGATATTAAATATAAATATAAATATATATATATATATATATATATATATATTATATATATATATGTATATGTATGTATGTGTGTATGTATGTATGTATGTATACATACATATATATTTATTTATGTATTTATATATTTATTCATATAGATATATTGATGTTTTTCTCTATCTATATGTATGCACACACACACAAACTGCTGATACGTATCGAGAAATACAAATCTAAAAAGTCCAGAAATACCGTTAACAGTCACCTACTACAAAAGTCGTGGAATTGGGACAACTTCAAAGGTCGAAATGGGTTGAAAGTTAGAATGGACGCCGAGCAGGACATATCCGCACTATCAATTTCCACTATCAATTACGTAGTTGGTAGTGTCGAGTTTAACAATAAAAAAAAATGATAGTTTTTAACTGAAGTGTTCATCCGTACAAGTGTAAAAATCATCTATTCCATCACGGACTGCGCACGGATGGTTAACTTTCCCTCACTCTCTTTTTTCCCTATCTCTATTTCCTAATACAAAATGACTTGGACAAAGTACTTTCTATGAGCCGAAACTTTTAAAACTTTAGGGGACACGGTAATGCATTTCTACGCATCTTTTATATTCTTATATGTGTTCCTTTCCCTTATCTTCACCTTTACTGTATTTAAAATTTCTTAAAAAGAGAGATTTCCAACCAGACATTCTTCCTGTGTTATTTTACCCGAAGATACCAATAGCAAATCGAATTACAGAAGATACTCACACGTAACAGCACGGTGCTTCCCTTCCCCTAATGCCTGTAGTAGCATCTACACTGAGGCTAATAATGAATTCAGGGCAGGATGTGAACACGCAAGTACCAAGCCTTACAGATCTTCGGCTGGCAGTGGACTAGGAAGGCGGTGGTAGAAATTGATAGTAGGGATCCGCCGTTAATGAGAACCAGGCGGGTGCTCATTCGCACTGTTAGGCAGTTGAGGAAGTCAAGGTGTGGCTAAGTTTTGGGGTAGTTTGTTGGGATATGTTTTTATAGTATTGTATACATTTCTCTCTCTCTCTCTCTCTCTCTCTCTCTCTCTCTCTCTCTCTCTCTCTCTCTCTCTCTCTCTCTCTCTCTCTCTCTCTCTCTCTCTCTCTGCACACAAACACACATATACACACACACTGTAGCAGTAGCAAGAGACAACAAAGAGAGAGAGAGAGAGAGAGAGAGAGAGAGAGAGAGAATACAGCAAATACATAACAACAAAGGTGGAAAGGTAGACTGATAATGGTAGGTCAGATTGCTAATTTGTTTGCAGGACTAAAACTAAAACCTAGAACACAGGAGCAATTTTACTTCTTGACCACGAAATATCCTCATGAATATCATTATTCAGTTTTGTAACGATGGCTCAGATCAAGCCTTTGCTGGAGTGGTCTGGAATGTCCAGCAGCACAGGCGTAAAGACCGAAAACTGAAGGTGTAAAGACAATGTATAGATGGATACATTTGCCCTATCCTCTGATATGTTAACTTTTATTACGAAGATACTGATACTGATGATACTTTTAGAATATTATAGACTTCCCTGTACAAAGTTTAAATGTAAATTCGATTTAAACTGAAGAATGTTCATAGTAAGAAAAAGGTCCCAATGGAGAGAGAAGACAGTGTGGCTGCAAAGAGCACTCACTTGGAATATAGATGCAAACAGGGAGAGAGCCTCTATCCGTTGCAATAGATCAAATGAAGCAAAATATATAGTGAAAGCGCTCCTGGACGAAAGACGAAGGCACAGTTGTAACGAGTATTAACACGGGAAAAGATTATTGACATATTGTTACTGATAAATGGGGGAGGGGGTGAACGTTTTATTGCAGATGTGCTCTTAATGTTCCACTCTAAAACGGATTCAAGGGTGATTATGTGGATCCCATGGACTACCCTCAGTTTAAGATCCAATTTAAGGAACAAATGTTGATATCTGTTATGTATTTAACGAAAAATTAGAACATATAGTTGCTCAGATTACCCTGAATTATGCTTTATTGTTGAGAGCATGAAAGTGGTACTCTTATTCCCTCTGTAACACCAAACTTCGACAGCTGGAGAGAGAAGTACGCCCTCAAGTAGTCGAACAACCCATTCATTATATGCCATCGATCTAGGACTTTCTCACCCGTTAACTGTCCTTCTTTTCTCGCTCAGCCTTTTCGCATTTGAACCATGTGAGTCTTAACCTTTCCTCCTCCTGAACTACTTTACTTGCCTTGATTTCAAACTGTCCCTCCTTCTAAACTACTTTACTTGCCTTGATTTCAATAGCTTGACTTTGCTCTGTATATTCGTACGTCGATGCTACAAGCGGATCTCACTTGAAGTCCACGATCAGCTGTAAGGCGGATCCGCTGAACTTGGATCTGAAGTGGCGTGCAAGAAGACCCTCCCCCCCCCCTTTAGAATCTGTTTCAGAGTGTTCCTTACTGTTGTTTCATTCCATACAAAAGGTTTAGGAAACAATTACTTAAGAACTACCGTTTTCTTTGTCCTCTTGTGAATACTGTCTTGATACAAAGTTATTTCCTCGAACTTGATATTCCATTTTATTTCTTGTCGTCAGAATCTCTGCACTTTTGATTTTCATATTTTCAATCCATTTCTCCAATACTTGTACGCAGGAGAAAGTAACATAATCTCCATTCTGTAGAATTGTTGAATTTCCCTCGAAAGATTTAACGAACACTCATATTATCTCTTCACCCAAATTAAAAAAATACTCTTTCTCAGCTTTAAAAGAATCTCTTTTCACGTGGAAAAAGAGTCTCTCTGCGGAAAGAAGTGAACTTACCTTGAGAATTTCGAAAATCTCATCTCTCTCTCATTACTCAATATACTCTCTCTAATCAAATAATTATATGTTTCTGCATCTCATCTCCTCTCCTACTCTTGTCAATTTTACATGTTTATGCATCTACTCTCTCTCTCTCTCTCTCTCATACTCTCTCTCTATACTCTCTCTCATCTCTACTCTACACTAACCCTCATACATCTCATCTCATAACACATCTCTCAATCATCTCTCTGCATATAATCTGTCTGTCTCTATTTCTAATGTACAAAATATCGTCTCTCACTTACTCATACTCATCTAACTACTACCTATCTCTCTCTCTCTCTACTCTCTCTAAAACAATCGTCTCTAACAATTACTCATCTCTCTCTCATACTCTCCTACTCTCTCTCTCTCAATTACTCCTTCTCTCCCTCATACCCATGCTCTCAATGCCTACTTTCTATTTCAACACCCCTACGCTTCCTCCCAACTTAACTCATCCTATCTCTCTCTCTCATCGCACCCTCCAATACAAATATAATTATAAATTCATCTAAATTGCTTTCCATTTCAATATCAGTTAGCTGAAGTTGGATGGTATCTCAACTTCACAAGAGATATCACAAAACACGAGCGACTTCTGGAACCCTGAACTGATAGTCACTATGAGATAAGCTGTCAAGAAGAAATTTTATTTTTTTCCTTCCCGTTATTAATATAATTTAAATTACAAACCAAAAACAAAAAATGTGCATAAACCTTAACACAATTAAACAATAACAAGGCAAACCAACTAGCAGTTTCTCCCGTGCTTTTAACTCACTCAAAAAATAAACGCTTAATCACTCAGTACTTTAATCTAATCTCATTTTTTTTTTACTCACTACATCTTATCTTTACTTTTTCTAAATTCAAACTCATCTCATATCAATAAGAATTCATAATAATATAAGTATTCGTTACTTATAATAATAGATTATAATATATTTCGCTCACATAAAATACCTTGCGACACAACTGAAATATAATAAAACAAACCGCCAGGCCAATGGCACGGGATATAGTATTATTTCTGCTCTATCACAGTAAGATGAGGCCAGAGCAGTGTTCCTAGTTATATAAACAACATAATCAACAAACTAAAGAATATAAATGAATGAATAATGTAATAATTAGTTTTTTAAATATAACTGACAGATTGTAATCTATTTCATCGCTATAAGAAGCTTAATAGCGATTATTCAAGTCTCAACAAATAAAACAAGGCTGTGCAGAAACTAATCCACAACATAAAAAAAAAATAAAACTTTACACTACTTATACTACACTGCGAAAATGAAAATATATAATATGTGTCATTCCTCTGTAATCTCTTAAGTAGAACAAATACAAATTGGAAATCAACAAGATTAATTATAAACAATATGAAAAAAACTCAGATACATAGGGTAGGATGGTAACAATATATATACGCTCAAAAGTGTACAGCACACACACACACACAACACACACCACACACAACAACACACGACACACCAAAGTACACATATATACATACACTATATAATCATATAACAAACCAAAATAAACATATGTAATATTATATATAAATAATAAAATATATATAATAATATATAACCAAAAAATATAATAGAGTGTGTTGATTTACTGTGTCTGCTGACGTGACATGCGCGTCCGCGTGATATAGATGTGATAAGTGTGATGATGGTGTCATTGTAAGTGTGGAAACGCCTGCAACCAAATGTAAAAAAAACCGCCCCAAAACAAAAATGTGCCTTCATGATGTGTAGATGATTCCGTGTGTGTAAAGTAGAGTGTGTGTAGTGTTTTGAATGTGTTCTCGTGTGCGTGTAGTGTGTATAGTGATGTGAATGTTGTAATGGTGGGAATGAACCTGTACAAAGTGAATGAACACAAAACCAACCCACCACCACACAACCACACAACACAACACACACACAGCACCCACCAAACATCTACACACACACACCACAACTATAATAATACAAAATACAATAAGATAAAAACCTATAATAACAGTAAAAAACCAAATATACCCAAAACTCAATATATATAATTACAATATATAATATAAAAAATAATAAAAATAAATAATAACACCCCAAAACAAATAAATCCCACCTCCACTATACTATTATAAATATATATAAGTAATACAAATATAAAATACTAATTAAATAAATATCAACTAAATAACTATATAACACACACACCAACAATCTTAATACAAAGACAAGATGACATAACATGTGGAGGCTGTGGGCAGAAGACCGAATAGTAAAACTACAAGAAAACAGAGCTGCCAATTCTCATTGAGAAAATAAAGCAATAAAGGTAAAACCAGTTTAAAAATTTAATTTATGCGTTCGCTAATTCTCACACATGATATTGAAAAATAATATATCACCAAACTCAAACAACACAACACACAGCACAAACCACACACCAAAACTCTCATTCACATAAAAAATAAATAATACATATATACTATCAAAATATCTATATCATGCTCAAATCATTATCTATCAAAATAATCTATCTATCTATACATATATAGTATATATATATATATATTATATATATATATATGTTCCATATATATAATTTTATTTATGCTGATTATTGATAGACATTAGTTCATTCGCTTTATGAAGCTAACCTTCGGTAAAAAATCCAAAAGCCTTTTTCAGTTTACAGCTAGCTACCCATCCGGTACTTGGCGAGAGAGAGAACAGGATATTTCGCAACTTTCTTCAGTTTCTTCCTCTCGAGCAACCCCTGTGTTTCTTGCTTCATTTCAGTCCTGTGTCCTTTTTTTCCCTTTTTTCCTTCCCTTCCCTTCGAAAAGCTTGGGTTCAGTAGCACGACCCTTTTCCCAGCTTTACGAGCGGGACAAATTACCCCCCCCCTCCCTCCCCTTTCTCCCCCTTCCCCCCCTCCCTCTCCTTTTTTACCCACGATTTCCACAGGCTCAATAAGTCACAAAGACAGCAGAAGGAAAAGAATGGGACACCGTCTGATCCTCCAATAAGACAGGGNCGAGGGCCGAGTCCTTTAACATCATCAACAAGTTAGCAGGCGTCGCGAATGGTCCGCGCGGTTCCTGGAGGGGGAGGGGGGTAGCGGAAGGGGAAGGGGTAGGAGCGAAGGAGGAGGAGTGAGGAGGAGGCGGGGAAAGGAGGGAGGGAGAAGGATACGAGGAAGGGGAGGAGAAAGGGGAGAGGGGGCAGGGGATAGGGAGATAGGGAGGGGAGACTAGATATGCGGGGGAGGACAGTGCCAAGCAGATAGGACTCGGAGGGGGAGGGGCGTGGCAGTTGGCGCTGGCTCAACGTTACTATGTTAGCCGTATCTAGCGTGCCAGCTGTCAGCGCTATCTACCGCCGACACCTGCGTTACGGCAGCTGTCATGTCGAGCGAAGACATGAGCTAAAAATGAACGATTCAACCTTTTTTTTCGGTTTTAATTTGCGTTAATAAATTAGTTCATTAGTCATTCACTCACTCGCGCCAACAAACGCACTCACTCACTCATTAACTAGTTCCTCTTATCTTACTGGCTCCCTGTCCTTTTTCCCTCTCCTCTCTTTTCTCTCCGTCTCTCTCTTCTCTCTCTCTCTGTCTCTCCTGTCTGAATCTGTCTGTCTGTCTCTCTCTTCTCTCTCTCTCTCTCTCTCTCTCTCTT
>NW_020870091.1:1566187-1568687 GCF_003789085.1 Penaeus vannamei | reverse complement strand
TCCCTCCCTCTTTCCCTCCCTCTCTCTCCCTTCCTTCCTCCCTCACTTTCTCTCCCTTCCTTCCTCCCTCCCTCTCCCTCTTTCCCCCTCCCTTCCTTCCTCCCTCTCTCTCCCTCCCTCACTTTCTCTCCCTTCCTTCCTCTCTTTTCTCTCCTTCCTTCCTTCCTTCCTTCTCTTCCTTCCTTCCTTCCTTCCTTCCTCCCTCTCCCCTCTTCCCTTCCTCCCTCCCTCCCTGTCTATTTCTATGTATGGATGGATGTGTAAATTTACATGTACATCAATAAGAACGTGTATGCGTGTGTATACACCTGTATATACAGTACATATCTATATTCATCTACACACACACACACACACACACACACACACACACACACACACACACACACACACACACACACACACACACACACACACACACGCACACACACAACACACACACACACACACACACACCACACACACACACACACACAACACACACACACACACACACACACACACACACCACACAACACACACACACGCACACACACACACACACACACACACACACACACACACACACACACACACACACACACACACACACACACACACACACACACACACACACACACACACACACACACACACACACACACACGTGAGTAAAATCTAGCCAGAGAAGGTAACAGTGAGAGCGCTCCTCTTCCACAGGCAGCGCCACCTTACCGTAATCTGCCTGAAATTTTCACCCCGCAGACTGCACGACTTTGTTGACCTAGCGATGCGTGTGTGTGAGAGGAGAAAGGGGGGGGCGGGGAGGGAGAAGGAAGGAGGGGAAAGGGGGGGAGGAGGAGGGAGGAAGGAAGGGGGGAAAGAGGGGAAGGGGGGGGACGGAGAGGAAGGGAGGAAGGGAAGGGGTTTATAGGGGGAGTAGGAGAAGAAGGGAGGAAGGGAGGAGGGAGGGGAAAGGGAGGGCAGGGGAAGGAGGGAGAAGGGAGGAAGGGGGTTTATAGGGGGGAAGGAGAGGAAGGGAGAAAGGGGGATAGGGGTTTATAGTGAGGAAAAGAACCACTGTTTTTTTTCTTCTTCTTTTTCAGACGCTATCGGATTCCCCGCCGCACGGCCCACTGAACGCCGCACAACTTCATCCCGAAGAAAGATAATATATTGGCATTAAAATGACGATTATCTTCTGGTGTGATGTGATAATAACGGCAATCTTTTTCTTCTCTTTTTTTCTTTTATCCTTTAAGACAACTTTACTTCATTTGTTAATGCGTGTCCTCATGAGCGTTGCGATTCCGTAACAGGTTAAAATCGCTTTGTAAGAAAGTAACGAAAAGGGAAAAAAAAGAAAATCCTACAATGTACCCCTCTTAATTTACACCTCTCTCTCACCCCCAGATTTCGTAACTCAACCTCGCATTTATAGTCATCTTCCAAATGGAAGATTTATTTATAGTCATCTTCCAAATGCAAAATTCCAAATTCCACGCCATACTTAAGATATAAATTTGGCATTTCCCTTAAAAAAAAAAAGCAGAATTAAAAAGCAGAATTAAAAAACAGAACCAAAAAAGCAGAATTAAAAAGCACAACAAAAAATGCAGAATTTAAAAGCAGAATTTAAAAAGCAGGAAAAAAAAAACAGAAAAAACAGAAAAAATGCAGAATCCCAACTTGGGGGTTTCCGAGGCACCAATATTGGTCCTTGAAGGCTCCCCCGGACCCGTCTGGAATGCTCCTTCAATTCAGCAGCTATGTCTGGCGCGTTTCCTTCACTGACGCTCTATTTTTGCAACGGGCGAGGATGTTCCTCTTGCAAATAGGAGTGCAACAGCGTTTTTTTTTTTTTTTTTTTTTTTTTTTTTGACGACGAGCACGCGAATTTCGAAAAAGCTCGGACGGTCTTCTGTAAAATCGGACACGACGAGACCGCCCACAGACCAGAATTCGGGGATCTGAGAATCAATCCTGCATCCCTTTTCATCCCTCCCCTTCCCCTTCCCCCTCCCCTTCCCTTCGCCTCCCCCTTCCCCTCCCTCTCTCCCCATTTATCCCCCCTTCCCTTCGCTCCCCTTCCCCTCCCACTTATCCTCTCCTCCCCTTTCTCGTTCTTTTCCCCTTCCCCTCCCCTCTTCCCCCCCTTCCCTTCCTCCCCTCTTCCCCCACCCCTTATCCCTCCCCTCCCCCCTCCCTCTTCCCCCGCAGTGTCTTCCTCGGGTATTTCGGGATTCCACGGAACCGCTCCACACGACCACCATGCCCACGACCACCACGCCCACGACGACCACCCACGACCATGACCATGCCACGACCCCGACCACCATGTCCACCACAACGACCATCACAACCACCACGTCAACGACCACCATGTCCACGACGACCACCATGCCCACGACCAAGACCACGACCACCACAACGCCACCACCCGCGCCACGATCCCCGCGCCCGCCCACCACTCGCTAACAAAGCGAGCCGCGGAGCCTGACAATGCGAGCCAATCTCCTAA
>NW_020870091.1:1548687-1561187 GCF_003789085.1 Penaeus vannamei | reverse complement strand
CCTCCTCCACCTCCTCCCCTTCCTTCCTCTTCCCTCCCTCCCTTCCCCCCTTTCCCTGCTCCTCCCTCCCCTTCCTCCCCCTTTCCTCCTCCTCCTCCACCACCTCCCCTTTCCTCCCCTTTCCCCCTCCCCTCCCCTCCAACCTAATTCCATTTTTGCACCAATGACGTCATCAAGAGCTCCGCATATGATAAGGTCGTTTAATTAGAAAAACCGGAAATGAACACGAAGGAGGAGAGAGAGAGAAAGAAAAAAAGAACTATAATCACATTCATAATTCACGCCAAGTGCCTGTATGCAAATGAGCATTCACTGGCCCTCGGTGCCTAATTCTTTATACTCTTTCTTTTTTATTTATCTATTTATTTTCAATCTAAATAAGATAGTAACTGCATTCCCCTATTCGTAAAGGACAGCGCGGTTCTCGGTGCTTCGCGAGGCCAAAGCGAAGGGAACATAAACATTAAACAAGAGAGGAGAGAGATGCGCGTCGCCGAATCAATGGATTTGTTCTTCCTTGTATCTCTTGTATCTATCTTTCTTTCTTTCTTTCTTTCTTTCTTTCTTTCTTTCTTTCTCTCTCTCTCTCTCTCTCTCTCTCTTTCGATGTTACTTACTTTTGATTTTTAACTTTTGCTCTATCTTTTGCGGTTTCGTTTGTCTATTTTTTTTCTTTCTTTTCTTTCTCTTTCTTTTCTTTCTAATTTTCTCTGTTTGCCTCGCCCTACCTCTCTCTCCCCTTCTCCCCCCTCCCTCCCTCCCTCCCTTCCCTCTCCCTGCTCCCTCTCTCTCTCCCTCCTTCTCTTCTCTCTCCTCCCCTCTCCCCCTCTCTTTTCCTCTCTTTCCCCTCTCTCTCCCTCCTCTCTATTTAGCTCTTAAAGAACACCCGACCTCCAGAACTCACAAAACACCACCAACACCCCCCCGAAAACCTAAACCCTCACACCTATCCGCCCCAAAACACCGAGCGAGCGAGCGAGCGAACGAGTAGGGGCGGGTATGGGAGTAGCGGCTCAGGAGCAGGGAGGGGGAGGGAGGGGAGAGGCAAGGAATAGGGGAGTAGGGGGAGAGGCAAGGATTAGGGGAGTATGGGAGTAGGCGGGTATGGGAGTAGCGGCTCAGGAGCAGGGAGGGGGAGGGAGGGGAGAGGCAAGGAGTAGGGGAGTAGGGGGAGGGCAAGGAGTAGGGGAGTAGGGGAGGGCAAGGAGTAGGGGAGTAGGAGAGTAGGCGGGTATGGGAGTAGCGGCTCAGGAGCAGGGAGGGGAGGGGGAGAGGCAAGGAGTAGGGGGGCAGGGGCAGGGGCAAGAAAAGGAATAGGGGAGTAGGGGAGGAGGAAGGGCAGGGGCAGGGGCAAGAAAAGGAGTAGGGGAGTAGGGGGGGGAGGCAGGGGCAAGAACTCTCCCAGAGAAGCATTCACCCCGCCGCCGTGTTTACACCGCCGCCAGAACCCGGTGAGTCCGTTCTGTAAACTTTACCCGACCGACTCACCACCGACTCACCGACTCACCGACTCTCTTACCGACGACCGCACCGACGATTCCGGGCGCGACAGAATTCTGCGGGTTTCTTTGAGGTGTCGGCTGGGGTGTCGGGGGGGGGGGGGGTCGCCGCCGTCGTCGATCGGCCGGGGTGTCCTTGGGTACGCCGGGTTGGATATCCTACCCTGGCTGGGGGGGGGGGGGGCTTCCGCGTCGGGTGTGTAGGATATGGTCGGTGGGGCGTGTGATGACCGGCGGGGTAGAGGTGGTGTGTGTGTGTGATGGTGATTGATAAGGATGATGATGGTGAGTGGTGATGGTGATGATGATGATGGTAATGATGATGATGTCTTTTATTTTTTTCCTGCCCCGTACACTCTCTCCAAAACAACATTAACAAAAAAAAAACGCATTCACTATACACACGCACTCACTCACACAACACCCTAACACACACACAAACACCCTCCCCCCACCCTCCTCCTCCTCCCTCCCTCCTCCTCCTCCCGTCTCCTCCTCCCTTCCTTCCTCCCTCTCCTCCTCTCGCTTCCCGCCTCCCTCTCCTCCTTCGCTCTTCCTTCCTCCCTCCTCCTCCTTCTCCTTCGCTCTCCTCCCTCCCTCCCTCTCTCCTCCCTCCTCCCTCCTCCCTCCTCCTCCTCCTCCGCTCCTCCCTCCTCCTCCCTCCTCCGCTCCTCCCTCTCTCCTCCTTCCTCCCTCCTCCCTCCCTCCCTCCCTCCTTCGCTCCTCCCTCCTCTCCCCCCCTCCTGCTCCCTCCTTCCTCCTCCCTCCTCCTCCCTCCTCCTCCTCCACCTCTCTCCCTCCTCCCTTCCCTCCCTCCCTCCCTCCTCCTTCGCTCCTCCTCCTCCCTCCTCCCCCTCCTCCCTCCTCTCCTCCTCGCCTCCCTCCCTCCTCCCTCCTTCGTCCTTCTTCCCTCCTTCCCTCCCTCCTCCCTCCCTCCCTCCCTCCCTCCTCCGTCTACCGCGGACGCCCCCCGGCAGCATACCTTGGCCAGGATGCTCAGGCATGCCCCCTTCTCCTCTGTACAGTCGCTCCAAGAAGACGTTCCTAAGTCCTATTTCCGTTTTTTTTTTTGTTTTTTTTTTTCTCTCTTTCTCTTTCTTTTTTCGGGAGACGCCGTAAAGTTCCGTTTTTTTTTTTTTCTTTCTTTCGTTTTCTCTCTTTCTCTTTCTTTCTTCGGGAGACGCCGAAAAGTTTCCGTTTTTTTTTTTCTTTCTTTCGTTTCTCTTTCTCTTCTTTTTCTTCGGGAGACGCCGTAAAGTCCATACAGGAAAGTACAAGAGGATGGGAATATATTTAATGTTGGGAAGAGGAGGAGGAAGAAAGGCATTCGATTCGAAATATAAGGCGCTTATATATGTGTGTGTGCGCGTGGAGGTGCGTGTGTATGTTTACATGTACGTATATAGCCTATATACGTGCAAGCGTGCACACATAAAACATATAAACATACACAGACACACACATATGTATATGCACGCACGCACGCGCACACACACACACACACACACACACACACACACACACACACACACACACACACACATATACAGACATACATACAGCAAATACAGTTCGAAAACTTTATTAGCCTGAAAGAGCTGGGTTCTTCCAGGTATAAGCTGATGAAAATTAAGACCCTTTTAAGACTTTCTAAGACTCATACCAACTGCTCTTTAAGACCTGGAGCCACTTGTCGCTAAAGACACATTTCCCCGTAAAGTGTAGGCCTACTCGCCGCGTCAGATAAAAAAATATTCACAGACTGATTTTTACACGGTTCAGCGGAAAGATGGCGTGCAGAATTATAACTATTTTTATTTATTCTTATTTATTTTTTTGCATGATCCTTTATTTATTTATTATCTATTTTTATTCATTTACCTTTCTTTTTGCATGACCCTTAAGTTAACAGTCACGTTGATCAGCTGAGATCAAGGTCTAATGCTTCACGACCAAACTTAGGACACTGTAACTCCTACGACGGAAAAAAGTTTTTTTATTACTTTTAAGGCCTTAAATTTGCAAAAATATTATTTATTTTTCTCTCTCTCTATCCCTCCCTCCCTCCCTCTCTCCTCCTCTCTCCCTCTCCTCCTTCCCTCTCTCCCTCCCTCCCTCCTTCCCCTCCCTCCTTCCCCCTCCTCCTTCCCCCCTCCTCCCTCCCTCCTCCCTCCTCCCTCCTCTTCCCCAAGGTCCCCTCCTCCTTCCCTCCCCCTCCTCCCTCCTTCCCTCCCCCCCTCCCTCCTTCCCCTCCCTCCCTCCCCCCCCCCCAGTTCCTTCACCGTCTCCCAAACCGACTCCCTCAAAGCGGCCCTTTTGTGAGTCGACCCCCCCCCCCATAGAGGATTCCCGGGGGACAAACGAGATTTCAATTAGCGGATCCCAAAATCATTTATTAACATCGGCTTCCCATCCCGAAAGTGGGCTTTGTGGGCGCAGGAGAAAAGGCTTTTTTAAAAATGGGGTATTATCGCTGCCTGCAGACACTGTGGGCGGGGAGACAGGAGGATGGGCGGTGGAGGAAGATGGGCGTGGAGGAGTGGAGGGGCGGTGGAGGGGGAGGAGTGGGTGGAGGGGTGGAGGATGGGCGGTGGAGGGGTGGAGGAGTGGGTGGAGGAGTGGAGGGGTGGGCGGAGGAGTGGAGGATGGGCGGTGGAGGTGTGGAGGGGCGATATAGGGGTGGAGGGGCGGTGGAGGAGTGGAGGGGTGGGTGGAGGAGTGGAGGGTGGTGGAGGGGTGGAGGGGCGGTGGAGGAGTGGAGGGGTGGGTGGAGGAGTGGAGGGCGGTAGAGGGGTGGAGGATGGGCGGTGGAGGAGTGGAGGGGTGGGTGGAGGAGTGGAGGGGTGGAGGAGGCGGTAGAGGGGTGGAGGATGGGCGGTGGAGGAGTGGAGGGGCGATATCATCATAAATAAACAGAGAATCCAGAGGAAATAGAAAATAAATACAAAAATTGGTAGAAAACAATAACAGATGATCAGAAATACACAAAGAACTCAAAGAGGAAATAGAAAATAAATACAAAAATTGGTAGAAACAATAAACAGATGATCAGAATACACAAAGAACTCAAAGAGGAAACAGAAAATAAACACAAAAATTGGTAGAAAAAATAACAGATTATCAGAAATACACAAAGAACGGTTAAGGCTCACAGGAGCAACAAGGAGAAGGGAGGTAACAATATCAATAACAGATAGTTGGGAGAGATAGGCCTGAGGGCTATGGGTCTGAACACCTGGCGAAGATGGGAGAGGTTGAAACGAAAGAAATAATCGTCATATATTTTTTTCCCTTTTTTTTGTTTTGTTTATCCTTCCCCTTCTCCCTCTCTCCGTTTCTTTCTTTCTTTCTTTCTCTCTCTCTCTCTCTCTCTCTCTCTCTCTCTCTCTCTCTCTCTCTCTCTCTCTCTCTCTCTCTCTCTTCTCTCTCTCTCTCTCCTCTCTCTCTCTCTCTCTCTCTCCTAATTCTTATCCCTTTCTCTATCTCCCTCCTCTCCCTTTCTCCATCTCCCTCTCCTCATTCCTATCCCTTTCTCCCTCTCCCTCCTCTCTCTATCCTTCTCATTCTTCTTCTCTCTCTCCACCTCTCCTTCCCCTCGTTACACTCTCCCTTCTTCTAAGAAACATCGAAAAAAATAAGACTAAAGAAGACGGAGAGAAGAGAAGCAACACCAACTGGGAATGGAGACAGATGGTGATAAGAGAACCGGGACTGTCGGGACACCAGCTGGCGGGAATCGGGAATGGTGTTGGCGGGCCTGTTCCAACCGCACCGGCATTCCCAACATGGTGTGGGGGGGGAGAGGGGGAGGGTATGTACCACAGGGGGCAACGCTACATGGATTTCGGAATTGGCGGCGGTGATGAAGTGGTGATGACAATGGCGGTGGTGATGTGGTGTTGACGAGAATAATAAGTAAGAGTTTATCTCCCACTATAACACCACCAAAACACATCACCACCCTCTCACGTCCCCAAACAAACATACACATACACACACACACACACATAAACACCCCCCTCACACACACATATAAACACCCCCCCACACACACACACACACAAACACCCCATAACCCCCACCAACACACACACACAAAACACCCCCACACACACACAAACACCCCCACCCCACCCCACTCGCCAACACCCCCCACACCACCACACCCCCCCACCCACCCACCAACCCACACCCCCCCACCCCATAGCCCCGACACCAATTCCAAGAATAATATCAAACACGGTCTCCCCAACCCGCTTTAAAAAAGGAAAATAAAAAAGGAGAGCGAGAGCGAGCGATTGATATGACCGTGAAGCTGCTTAACGTCCCGTGGATGCGAGAAACGAGCCTAAAACGTCTAAATCCGAGAAAGAGCTTTGCAACTACAGCTTAAATTACAGTTTAAACGCAGAATAAGATTTGTTTTTTCTTTTTTTTCTATTTTTCAGCTAAAATTACAGTTTAAGCGGAGAATAACATTTTTTCTTTTTCTTTTCTTTCTTTTTTCAGCTTAAATTACAGTTTAAGCGGAGAATAACATTTTTTTCTTTTTCTTTTTTTTCTTTTTTTTCAGCTAAAATTACAGTTTTAAGCGGAGAATAACATTTTTTTCTTTTCTCTTCTTTCTTTTTTTCAGCTAAAATTACAGTTTAAGCGGAGAATAAGATTTGTTTTTCCTCTTCTTCTTTTTTTTTAATCACATATTGGGACGGAATCTTATTAAATTGTAATTAAATGTGATTTTTCTTTTTTAAATCTTATATGGGGACGAATTTTTATCAAATGGTAATTAAATGAGATTTGTTTCTCTTTTTTTTAATCTTCTATAGGGATGAAATCTTATCAAATTGTGATTAAATTGCACAATAAATAAATAAATAAATAAATAAAATACATGACTGAAGAAATAATCTTATATAGGGATGCTATCTTATCAAATAAATAAATAAATAAAATACATGACTGAATAAACATACATTAATGAATACTAGATAAATAAATAAATACATGAATACTAGATAAATATATAAACAAAACCAAATAAGTACAACTAAATGACTACTAAAATAAACAAGAACAAATACATAAACAACCTATACACAAACATACATAAACGAATAATAAACAAATAAATAAAAGCAAAGAATATAAATACACGAATAAACAAATAAAAGCACAAAGCGGAGACCCACAATTCCCCGCGGCGAGAGGAGGAGGAGGAGGAGGGAGGAGGAGGAGGAGGAGGAGGAGGAGGAGGAGAAGAAGAAGAAGAAGAAGAAGAAGAAGAAGAAGAAGAAGAAGAAGAAGAAGAAGAAGAAGAAGAAGAAGGAGGAGGAGGAGGAGAAGGAGGAGAAGGAGGAGGGGGGGGGGAGCCCGTCCTTCCGAAGACGACTCCGAAGACGACTTGGCGGGCAAATTCCTCCGGATGACCGACGCTTCCCGGCTTCTTACGGCGCGGCACCGCAGGCGGTCCGCGACGCATCCGTCTCCTCCCTAGGTCTCCTCTCCCTCTCTCTCTCCTCTCCTCTCCCGCCCCTCCTCTCCCGCTCCCTCCTCTCACCCCCCAATATCCTCCCCACCCGTCCCCAACACTTTCAGTCACTCAATCCTGCATCCCATCCTCCAACTCTACCCTCACTCCCTCTCCCAACTCCACTCCAAACCACCCCTCCCCCATCCTTCACCCCAACCACTCAACCAACCCATCACTGCATAACTTCAGACCGAAAATCGACAACCCACTACGTAAAAAAAAAAAAAAATCCCCCCTTTCTCCCCTCTCTCTTTTCTCTCTTCTCTCTCTCTCTCTTCTCTCTCTCTCCTCTCTCCTCTCTCTCTCTCTCTCTCTCTCTCTCTCTCTCTCTCTCTCTCTCTCTCTCCTCTCCTCCCTCCCTCCTCCCTCCCTCCCTCCCTCTCTCTCCCTCTCTCTTTTTACTCACCCAATTCTACATCAGAAATGACCCCCCCCAGACTATATAAAAAAGACCCCCCCCACAGAAAGGGCGATTCCGATGATACTGTACCCCAAGACAGAATAAGGACCCCAATCCGATGACAACCGCGGGGGGAGAGAGAGAGAGAAAGTGACCCCAGGATAAGATGATGAGGCTCCAGAATCAAGGAAAAAATAGACCCATTTTGTTGTTGTTGTCGTTGTCGTTGTCGTTGTTGTTCGTTGTTGTTGTTGTCGTCGTTGTTGTTTGTTGTTGTCGTTGTTGTGTTGTCGTTGTTGTTGTCGTTGTTGTTGTTGTTGTTGTTGTCGTTGTTGTTTGTTGTTGTTGTTGTTGTCGTTGTTGTTTTGTTGGTTGTTGTTGTTGTTGTTGTTGTCGTTGTTGTTGTTGTCGTTGTTATTATTGTTGTTGTTGTTGTTGTTGTGTGTCGTTGTTGTTGTTTGTTGTTGTTGTTGTTGTCGCTGTTGTTGTCGTTGTTGTTGCTGTTGTTTCCTCCCCATCTGAGGGACGACTGCAGCGATGACCATGAAAAAGGGACCCAGTTTCGTGGCGTTTGTTTTCCCCGGCTGAAGGACGATTCAAGATTAACGAAAAAATAGGCCCATTCCCCCCCCCCCAGTTGATGAAAGACTCCAGATTAACGAAAGATTTAAGCCCAGTTCCCCCCCCCCCCCCCCCCGCTAAAGGACGATTCCAGATTAACGAAAAAATAGGCCCATTTTTCCCCCCCAGTTGATGAAAGACTCCAGATTAACGAAAGATTTAAGCCCAGTTCCCCCCCCCCCTCCACCGCTAAAGGACGAAGACTCGGTTAACGGAAAATAGGCCCATCCCCACCCCCACCCCCACCCAGCTAAAGGCCGACTCGAAATTAACGGAAAAAAATAAGCCCAGATTTTTTTCCCCTGAATAAAAATAAGCCTAGTTTTTCCACCAGCTTCTCCCCCCCCCCACTCAAGATTAACGAAAAAAATAAGCCCAGTTTTTCCACCAGCTTCCCCCCCCCCCACTCAAGATTAACGAAAAAAAATAAGCCAGTTTTCCACCAGCTTCCCCCCCCCACTCAAGATTAACGAAAAAAATAAGCCCAGTTTTTTCCACAGCTTCCCCCCCCCCCCACTCAAGATTAACGAAAAAAATAAGCCCAGTTTTTCCACCAGCTTCCCCCCCCCCACTCAATATTAACGAAACAATAAGCCCAGTTTTTCCACCAGCTTCCCCCCCCCACTCAAGATTAACGAAAAAAATAAGCCCAGTTTTTCCACCAGCTTCCCCCCCCCCCACTCAAGATTAACGAAAAAATAAGCCCAGTTTTTCCACCAGCTTCCCCCCCCCCCACTCAAGAATTAACGAAAAAATAAGCCCAGTTTTTCCACCAGCTTCCCCCCCCCCTCAAGATTAACGAAAAAAATAAGCCCAGTTTTTCCACCAGCTTCCCCCCCCCCCTCAAGATTAACGAAAAAATAAGCCCAGTTTTTTTCCACCAGCTTCCCCCCCCCCACTCAAGATTAACGAAAAAAATAAGCCCAGTTTTTTCCACCAGCTTCCCCCCCCCCCACTCAAGATTAACGAAAAAAATAAGCCAGTTTTTCCACCAGCTTCCCCCCCCCCACGATTAACGAAAAAAAATAAGCCCAGTTTTTCCACCAGCTTCCCCCCCCCACTCAAGATTAACGGAAAAAATAAGCCCAGTTTTTCCACCAGCTTCTCCCCCCCCCCCACTCAAAGATTAACGAAAAAAATAAGCCCAGTTTTTCCACCAGCTTCCCCCCCCCCCACTCAAGATTAACGAAAAAAATAAGCCCAGTTTTTCCACCAGCTTCCCCCCCCCCCACTCAAGATTAACGAAAAAAATAAGCCCCAGTTTTTCCACCAGCTTCCCCCCCCACTCAAGATTAACGAAAAAAATAAGCCCAGTTTTTCCACCAGCTTCCCCCCCCCCCACTCAAGATTAACGAAAAAATAGCCCAGTTTTTCCACAGCTTCCCCCCCCCCACTCAAGATTAACGAAAAAAATAAGCCCAGTTTTTCCACCAGCTTCCCCCCCCCCCCACTCAAGATTAACGAAAAAAATAAGCCCAGTTTTTCCACCAGCTTCCCCCCCCCCCACTCAAGATTAACGAAAAAAATAAGCCCAGTTTTTTTTTAACGAAAAAATAAGCCCAGTTTTTCCACCAGCTTCCCCCCCCACTCAAGATTAACGAAAAAAATAAGCCCAGTTTTTCCACCAGCTCCCCCCCCCCCCCACTCAAGATTAACGAAAAAAATAAGCCAGTTTTTCCACCAGCTTCCCCCCCCCCCATCAAGATTAACGAAAAAAATAAGCCCAGTTTTTTCCACAGCTTCCCCCCCCCCCCCCTCAAGATTAACGAAAAAAATAAGCCCAGTTTTTCCACCAGCTTCCCCCCCCCCCCACTCAAGATTAACCGAAAAAATAAGCCCAGTTTTTCCACCAGCTTCCCCCCCCCCCCACTCAAGATTAACGAAGAAAAATAAGCCCAGTTTTTCCACCAGCTTCCCCCCCCCCTCAAGATTAACGGAAAAAATAAGCCCAGTTTTTCCACCAGCTTCCCCCCCCCCCCACTCAAGATTAACGAAAAAAATAAGCCCAGTTTTTTCCACCAGCTTCCCCCCCCCCACTCAAGATTAACGAAGAAAATAAGCCCAGTTTTTCCACCAGCTTCCCCCCCCCCCCCACTCAAGATTAACGAAGAAAAATAAGCCAGTTTTTCCACAGCTTCCCCCCCCCCACTCAATATTAACGAAAAAATAAGCCCAGTTTTTTCCACCAGCTCCCCCCCCCTCATTAACGAAAAAAATAAGCCCAGTTTTTCCACCTCCCCCCCCCCACTCAAGATTAACGAAGAAAAATAAGCCAGTTTTTTCCACCAGCTCCCCCCCCCCCACTCAAATATTAACGAAAAATAAGCCCAGTTTTTCCACCAGCTCCCCCCCCACTCAATATTAACGAAAACAATAAAGCCCAGTTTTTCCACCAGCTCCCCCCCCCCACTCAATATTAACGAAAAACAATAAGCCCAGTTTTTCCACCAGCTCCCCCCCCCCCACTCAAGATTAACGAAGAAAAATAAGCCCAGTTCTCCCCCCAACTTTTTTCCCCTCGACTCCAGATTAACGAAAAAAATAAGCCCAGTTTTTTTTTTCCCCCGAATAAAAATAAGCCCAGTTTTTTCCACCAGCTTCCCCCCCCCCACTCAAGATTAACGAAAAAAATAAGCCCAGTTTTTCCACCAGCTTCCCCCCTCCCCACTCAAGATTAACGAAAAAAATAAGCCCAGTTTTTCCACCAGCTTCCCCCCCCCCCCAAAGATTAACGAAAAAAATAAGCCCAGTTTTTCCACCAGCTTCCCCCCCCCCACTCAAGATTAACGAAAAAAATAAGCCCAGTTTTTTCCACAGCTTCCCCCCCCTTATTAACGAAAAAAAAAAAAAACCCCAGTTTTTCCACCAGCTTTCCCCCCCCCCCACTCAAGATTAACGAAAAAAAAATAAACCCAGTTTTCCCCCCCCAACTTTTTTCCCCCTCGACTCCAGATTAACGCAAAAATAAGCCCAATTTTCCCAGCTGAAAGGACGACTCCAGACAAACGACGACCTTGGAAAACTCCCTACAGAACCATGGAAATAACGAATAACCAATCAATATCTTCTCTCTCTCTCTCTCTCTCTCTCTCTCTCTCTCTCTCTCTCTCTCTCTCTCTCTCTTCTCTCTCTCTCTCTCTCTCTCTCTCTCTCTCTCTCTCTCTCTCTCTCTCTCTCTCTCTCCTCTCTCTCTCTCTTCTCTCTCTCTCTCTCTCTCTCTCTCTCTCTCTCTCTCTCTCTCTCTCTTCTCTCTCTCCCTCCTCCCTCCCTCCCTCTCCTCCTCCCTCCCCTCCCTCTCTCCCTCCCTCTCTCCTCCCTCTCTCCTCTCCTCTCTTCCTCTTCCTCTTCCTCTTCCTCTTCCTCTCTTCCTCCCTCTCTCTCTCTCTCCCTCTCTCCCTCTCCTCCCTCCCTCCTCCTCCTCCCTCCTCCTCCCTCCCTCCCTCCCTCCTCCTTCCCTCCCTCCCTCCTCTCCCCTCCTCCCTCCCTCCCTCTCCCCTCCCTCTCTCCCTCCCTCCCTCCTCTCCTCCTCCTATCTTTATCTTCAATAAAGTAAATATAGGTATTGATAACAATGCCAAGAACAACGAAATCGTAAAACCGAGAGAAATAACAACAGCAATAAAGATACTGATCTTGACAACAGCATACTGGCTTAACAAATAACAGAATAATCATAATAAATAATAATATGATAAAGACAAAGAACAAGAGTGAAAACAAAAAGGAGAATAAGAATAGAAATATAAGAAGAGGAAGAAGGAAAAGAAGAAGAAGCAGAGGAAGGAGAAGGAAAAAGAGGTGGCGGGGGAGGAGGAGGAGGAGGAGAAAAAGAAGAAGAAGAAGAAGAAAGAAGAAGAAGAAGAAGAAGAAGAAGAAGGAAAAGGAGAAGAAGAAGGAGATGATGAAAAAGAAGAAGAAGAGAAAGGAGAATAACAAAAGAAGAGGAGGAAGAAGAGAAGGGAGGATAAAAACAATGAAAGGAAGAGCAAAAATGGAAAAAAATAAAAAAAGATGGCGACAAGGTAAGCTGGAGAGAGAGAGAGAAGAAATAAGCACACACAAGAGGAATAAGACGACGAATAAGAGGAAGTGGAGAAAGAGAGGAATAAAACAAAAGAACAAGAGGAAGAAACGAGGAACAAGACGACAAACAAGAGGAAGAGGAGAATGGGAGTAAGAAGATGACGAACAAGATGAAGAAGACAAATCAACAAGAGGAAGAGGAGGAAGAAGACAAACAAGAGGAAGAAGACAAATCAACAAGAGGAAGAAGAAGACAAACAAGAGGAGGAAGACGACGAACAAAAGGAAGAAGACAAATTAACAAGAGGAAGAGGAGGAAGAAGAAGACGAACAAGAGGAGGAAGAAGACAAACAAGAGGAGGAAGAAGACGACGAACAGGAGGAGGAGGAGGAGGAGAGGAAGAAAACATGAGGAGCAAATCAG
>NW_020870091.1:1533687-1541187 GCF_003789085.1 Penaeus vannamei | reverse complement strand
TTCCTTTATAATCCCTTCTTTCTTTCTCCCTTTCTCCTTCCCTTACCTCCATCTCCTTCCCTCTCTCTCTTCTCTCCCTTACTCCCTTTCCCCCAGCCTGAACCTTGCCTCTTCTTTCCCTTACCTGCCCCTTTACTTACACTCCTTTATCTCTCTCGCCTATTAAATTCTCCTCTCTCCTCGGATCTTCCTCCCTCTTTTAACCTCTCTCAAACCAGGCTATTTATACCCTGCTCCCTTTCTTCCCGACCTCTTCACGCTCATTCCCCCGGCTTTCTCCCAGCCTTTACCTCCCTTCCCTCCTTGCACTCCTTCTCTAACTTCCCTCGGCCCTCTCTCACTCCTTCCTTCCCATCCTCTCTCCTCCCTCCCTCCCTCCCTCCTTCAAATCGTCCCTTCTTTTACCTTCCCTCCTCCATCCCATCTCTTCCTCCTTCCATCCTCCCATCCCTCCCTTTCCCCTCCTCCTCCCCTCCCTCCCTTAATCCCTCCCCCCTCCTCCTTCCTTCCCATGCCTCCCTTTCTCCCTCCCCTCTCCCTCTCCCTCACCCCCTCCCTTTCTCCCTCCCCTCCCAACACCTCCCTTCCCTCCCCTTCCCTTCCTCTGCCGCCCCATCTCTCCCCTCCCATCCTCCCTCCCCCCTCCCTCCTCAACGTCTCCTTCCCTCCCTCCCTCCACAACAGCGTAACACACACCTGGCCTTCTCCGCCCGCAACTCCAAACCCTAAATATTTGGCGCCGATGAACCCTCCCTTGTTCTCCCTAATTCGGCAAAAGAGTGGCGTGTGATAACAGGAGAGGGGGGAAGCGAGGGAAGGGAGGGGAAAGAAAGGGAGGGGAAAAGGGAAGGGGAGGGGGAGGGGAGGAGGGGAGGGGGAAGGAAGGGGAAGGAGAAGAAAGAAGGGGGGAAAGAAAGGGGGGGAAAAGGAAGGGGAGGAAAGGGAGGGAGGATGGGAGGAGGACAGAGGGGGAAAAGGGGGGACGAGGAACGAGAAGGTAGGAAGGGGAGAATGGGAGGAAGAAGTGAGAGGGAGGAGAAGAGGACAGAGGAGAGCGAGGAAGAAGGTGGAAAGCAGAACGAGGAGAAAAAAAGGGAGGAGGAGGAGGGGGAGGGGAAAAAAGGAGGAGAGGAGGGGGAGGGAAAAAGGAGGAGGAGGAGGGAGGAAGAAAAAAAGGAGGAGTGGAGAGGAGGAAAAAGGGAGGGAGGAGGGAGGAAAAAAGGAAGAGGGGGATGGGGAGGAAAAAGGGAGGAGGAGGAGGGGAAGGAGGAAAGGGTAGGTAGCATGCCCAGTCCTCCAGGTGCGCTTCTGATCCGTCGGAGCAGAAGCGAGTCAAGGAACCAAGCGGGTTCTCTGCTTTTGGGGGGCGGGGCGTCTTGTGTGACGTCATGGATGTGGCCGTCTCTTGCGGAAATGACTGGTCACGTGTTCATTGGTGACCATTCTCTCTCTCTCTTTGTCCGTCTCTCTCTCTCTCTCGTCTCTCTCTCTCTCTCTCTCTCTCTCTCTCTCTCTCCTCTCTCTCTCCTCTCTCTCTCTCTCTCTCTCTCTCTCTCTCTCTCTCTCTCTCTCTCTCTCTCTCTCTCTCTCTCTCCTCTCTCTCTCTCTCTCTCTCTCTCTCTCTCTCTCTCTCTCTCTCTCTCTCTCTCTCTCTCTCTCTCTCTCTCTTCTCTCTCTCTCTCTCTCTCTCTCTCTTTCTCTCTCTCTCTCTCTCTCTCTCTCTCTGTCCGTCTCTCTCTCTTTGTCCGTCTCTCTCTCCCTCCCTCTCCCTCTCCCTCTCTCTCCCTCTCCCTCTCTCTCCCTCTCCCTCCCTCCCTCTCCCTTCTCCCCTCCCCCTTCCTCTCTCGATCTTTTTTCTCTCTCCATCATTCTCTCACTCTCCCGTTTCCCCCCAACCCATTCTCTCCATTTCCTAATCATCAATTCTCTCTCCTCTTCCCCAATCCTCTTCCTCGGCGTATTTTCTTTACCACTTGACCTCTCCGAAATATCCCCTCTCCCACTCTTTCCATTCCAAAACGGTATCCCGTGAATAATGGAAGACGATGAAAAGCTCTCCATAAATGATCAAGTATTCCATTTATGCCTCCATTCAAAATTCCACACACACACGCGCGTGCTCAAACATTCCATTCATTTCCCATTCAAAATTCTATTGATAAACTAATCTCGACGTTTAAATCGAGTACAGAGCGTGGCCGACCTCACCGCCCGGGGTCACCCAGTGGGGGGGCGACCCAGGTGCATGAAAACAAACAGGGGGGGTAGAGGAGGGCAGAGAAATAACGTGTCATGTCGTTCGTATGACTCTAAACTTCTCTTTGTCTCTATGTTTGTGTTTTTTTTATCTTTATTCCCGGTTTCGCTTTCTCTCTCTCTTTTCTTGGCTTTATTTGCTTCCCTTCTTGTTTTCTTTCTTTCGTTCTTTTTTATTCGTTGTCTCTTTATATATTTTTTTCTCTATTCCCTTCCTCTCCCCATCTCTTCTCTTCCTCTCCTTCTCTGTCCCCTTTCCCTTCCCTCTCCACCTCTTCTCTTCCTCCCCTTCCCCTCTCCACCTCTTCTCCTTCTCTCTTCCCCTCCCCATCTCCTTCTCCTCCTCCCCTTCCCTGTCCCCCCTTTCCCTTCTCCACCTCTTCTCTTCCTCTCTTCCCCTCTCCACCTCTTCTCTTCCTCTCTTCCCCTCCCTCTCCTTCTCCTCCTCCCCTTCCCTGTCCCCCTTTCCCTTCTCCACCTCTTCTCTTCCTCTCTCCCATCTCTTCCTCCTCCTCCCCTTCCTTGTCCCCTCTTTCCGCTCTCCACCTCTTCTCTTCCTCTCTTCCCCTCTCCACCTCTTCTCTTCCTCTCTCCCTCTCCCATCTCTTCCTCCTCCTCCCTTCCCTGTCCCCCTTCCCTTCTCCACCACTTCTCTTCCCCTCTCCATCCTCCTCCTCCTCCTCCCCTTCCCTCCCAGCTCCTTCTCCTCCCTTCCCATCCCCATCTCCTTCTCCTTCTCCTCCTCCCCTCCCTGTCCCCCTTCCCCTTCTCCACCTCTTCTCTTCCTCTCTTCCCCATCTTTCTCTTCCTCCCCTTCCCTGTCCCCTTTCCCCTCTCCACCTCTTCTCTTCCTCTCTTCCCCTCTCCAGCTCCTTCTCCTCCCTTCCCCTCCCCAGCTCCTTCCCCCTTCCCCATCTCCTTCTCCTCCTCCTCTTCCCTGTCCCCCCTTCCCCCTCTCCATCTCTTCTCTTCCTCTCTCCCCCTCCCCATCTCTTCCTCCTCCTCCCCTTCCGGACCGCATGAAACCCCAGCACCCAACGTGACAAGAGGCGCACCAAGACGTGTGTAAATAAAGAGCCGAGACGAGCCACCCTACCAAATTACAAAAACAAATGAAACCAGACATTTGCAACTTCCCCCCCCCCCCCAACGAAAACACACGCGAGAACCAGGAGGACGACCCTCCGAGACGAGCGAACCGGGGAAGGAGGAGGAGGAGGTGGCGCTGAGAAAATCCGGACTCCTTCCTTACACTTTTAACATGTTGTAAGTCCGGAATTTTAACTTTGTCGCTAGACTTCTTTGGGGGGGGGGAGGGGAGTAATTGCTGTCCATTGAACACTCGATCGCCAGTCGAAGTCTCTGAGAGGTTGCGAAATGAAATTACTTGCCGGGAGTGCATGGTAACGAGGGGGCTTCTGAGATGCAGGAAAGAATTTTCAAAAAATGAAGACACGTCATATTTTCCCCGAATAGGCCTACATGGACTTGCTAGCGTTACAAGAGAAAACTACCAACTCGAAGCCTCTCTGAACCAGGCGCTAAAATGTTAGTCTCCCTCCTACCTCACCCTATCTACTCTCCTTCTATACCTCTTCTTAATTCCTCCATCTCCCGTCTTCCATCGTCTGCATAATACCATAGCCCATACACCTCATACAGTTTATTCCATCTCCTACACTTCGACAGGATACCAACTTATCTATGCCTCAGCAAGTTACTCCCATTTCCCCGCAAACCTGACTCACTAATCCTATCTCAATTCCTTTAAACTGACATATAGGCCTAACCTCAAAGACTGGTACATAAAGACGGGTAATTCTGTGTGATTACCTAGTTACATTAACTTAGTATTAGCGTGCGAATAGATCTGTCAATGTGTGTGGATAATCAGGCAACTTGTTGGATTATCCCACTTGCGGATGCGGATGTGAGTGAGTGAGAGTGAGAGAGAGTGAGTGAGAGTGAGAGTGAGAGTGAGAGTGAGAGTGAGAGTGAGAGTGAGAGTGAGAGTGAGAGTGAGAGTGAGAGTGAGAGTGAGAGAGAGAGAGAGAGAGAAGAGAGGAGAGAGAGAGAGAGAGAGAGAGAGAGAGAGAGAGAAGAGAGAGAGAGAGAGAGAAGAGTGAGAGTGAGAGTGAGAGTGAGAGTGAGAGTGAGAGTGAGAGAGTGAGTAAGTGAGTGAGTGAGTGCGTGCTTCGTGCGTGCCTGTGATAGGCGCTTGCATGTCTGCGTGAATGTGCAAGTGAGCATAAGTAAATGTTTGCCTGTGCAGTCACATGAGTGTTTTTCAACAAAGCCCCGAATCCTATGAATACAGTAAACCACATTAAGAGTTTCTTGGGAAGTGTGTTAATGAGTGTATGAACATTTGTTTGAGTATCTTTGAGTGAGAGAAAGAGGAAAAATGCAGAGAATGAGAGTGAGAAGTAGGCCTATGAGCGAGAACGAGCTAGAGCAAGAGCAAGGGAGAGTAAATATGAGAGTAAGAATAGAGCAGAGACTGAAAGGGAGAAGAGAAGAATGTTCGGGAGATGAGAGGGAAGGTTGGGAAGATTGCGAAGAAGACAAGAAGATTGCGGAGAAGACAAGAAAATCAGGGTGGAATGGGGAAGATTCCGGAGAAGGGAACAAGACTGAGGAGAAATGGGGAAGGTGGGGGAGAAGACAAGAAGACTGGGGACAAAAAAAGGAAGACTGGGAAGGAAGACGAGAAGGCGACACGTCAGAAAAAAGGGGAAAAAAGTGAAAACGAAGAAAGAAAACGAGTATCACAGCAAAACCTAACACGAGCGACTGCGAGTGTGTTCGACTGGCGACTTCGCGAGCGGCCGCTGTGAGTCGAAGTCTTACAAGAACATCTATTTATAAGGAATCCATAATAGCACCGTGGTCACCTACATCCCCTTACGTAAGACGGAGAGACGGAGGTGCATCAGCTGATTCACCGTCGAAAGAAACTGGCCTGACTGTTGCCTTGAGCGTGAAACAACGCACGGCTGTTCGTGTGCGCGAACGTAAAAAAAAGGAGAGAAACAGAACTTGCCCGAGTGTGTATGAGAGAGTAAGTTCACCCTCACGGACGCACTTGTAAGACTTCCGCTCTCTTATTTATCAAATAAAATGCGTGTAAACCGGCTTACCGGTATTTCTATAGCTTCCACGGCTAGGTAAATATGCCAGCCACTTTGGGGTTTCGTGTGTACGTTGAATACCCCCGGCAAGTCGCTCTCGCACCTGTTCAGTCTACACCCGAGGACCGACGACCCTCGCTGCACCGTGCGAAATCGAAGGAAAAACATTGTCCTCGAAGGAAATGTTGCGTCCTAAACATTTGGAAAAACTAACTCAACATCAACCAATAAATAAAGGAGTAGATAGATAATAATATATAAAATAATATAATAATAATACAGTCGTAAACGGATAATAAGGAAATAAAATATATATACCAATCAATAAATAATGGCATAAAAAACTTACTCAACATCAACCAATAAATACAGTCGTAAACAGATAAGAAGGATATAAAAAATATACATCAATCAATAAATAAAGGCATAAACAGATAAGAAAGAAAAAATAAAGATATAACAGTCATAAAAAGGCTTCCAGAAATGTGGGCAGAATGACGAGATCCTCAGATACCGTCTATGGGAATGGGATGGGACGTAAAGGAACCCCCCCAGGCGTCCTTAAGGGAATAAGAAGGATACCCTTGCTGAGAACTGACCCGGACGGAGCCTCGCGTGGTGACCAGTGGTGTTTATTCGCTCTCCCTAAAATAAACAACAGATCTGGACAACTTTTGGGTGATATTCCAAAGTTTTTTTTTATTTCGGAGTATCCCATAAGCTCTATTAAACGGGCCTCTCCGACTACACTCTGTCGTTCGTGGTTCTAGCTGCTGTAGGCCTATCCCCTCTCCCCCCTACCCCCACCCTCACCCCAAGGAGACAAATTCCATCCATTCATTAAAAGCGCGGGCGAGGCAGCCATATTTCCCAGCCTTTGGGGGAGCCGAGTTTGGTTACTGCCTCGCGCCGCCCACGTACAGACAGACATACATACATACAGACAGACAGACAGACAGACACACACACACACACACACACACACACACACACACACACACACACACACACACACACACACACACACACACACACAACACACCCCCCACACTCCCCCCACCCTACCCCCAATACACACATCCTACCCACACACACAAACCCTACCTACCCACCCACCTCCACACACACACACACACACGCACACCCCACCCACCCACCTACACACACCCACCCACCCACCTACACACACACACACACGCCCGTCGAGCAGAGAGGCCTGATCGCGCAATCACTTCCGGAGGCGGTCTGATAGAAGTCGACTATCATGCTGGACACCCAAGCCCGCGCGTGTCCTTGGGTCCCGCTAGTCCAGTTTCGGTTTCCTTCTCTCTACGTCCTTATTCTTTTTTTCTTTTTCAGTTCTGTGTCAGGTTATCAATCGTTGTTCCCTTCCGCCATCTTCTTTATTACTATTACTATTACTATTACTATTATTATTGCCATTACTATTACTTTTACTATTATCATTATTATCATTGTATCTATTTCAGTTTATCCATCGTTGTTCTCTTCCCGTCCCCTTTATCATAATTACAATCATTCTCGTATCTATTTCAGTTTATCAATCGTCTCCCATTGTTTCCCTCCCCCATTTCGTCTCGGAGAATGATAGATTAACAAAATGATAGAAATCAGCTGGCGTTATTCGCTGAGTAATACCAACTAATGATGTAGGTACAAAAACCTCGTGGTAACAGGAGAAGGACACACACACACACACTTACAGAGCCTGATACGCCATGCTCTCTATGGTATGCCCACCCCGCCCTATCCATGATAACGTTGGTACCCACCCTCAATATTGGTAAGTAGGTAGTCACCCTAATACACGAGTGGATAATGGTAAAAGTAAGTAATTCGGTGCAAAATTTCGGCAAATTATTATTTTCTTCCTTCTTCTTCTTCTTCGAGAGTCCGGTTAGATGTACTTAAATCTTTTTTATTCATGTCGGTTTAGGTGAACCGGTACAGACACGTTCGAGGAATAAGTCTCGTAAGTGCTGAAATAAGTGTTTCGAGAGAGACGTGGCTACAGGACCTCGTGAACAACCCCCCACCCTGAGCTGAGGTTCTCTCCCCTCACCCCCTTCCCTTTCTCCCTACCCCTAAACCT
>NW_020870091.1:1501187-1518687 GCF_003789085.1 Penaeus vannamei | reverse complement strand
AAAAAGGTGTTTGCAGATGTAGATGTTCTGCAGACTAGTAACCAGCACTCCATAATCTAGATTTCTTTTATGAATTAACATAATTTTTTTCCAGACCACAAAGGCTTTTATGATAAACACGAATCTCTTTAGTCAATAATGCTACGGTTATCTCTGTATTTTTAAACAGCTTCAAGGCGTATGCTAAGGAGATAAGAGAATTATCTCACAGGTATGAATAAAACAGACATTTTTATTTCTCTCTCTATGATTACATATCAAACGACACGCGATTCCATGTCATATACCACTGATCTAAATCGGGTACCATAACCACCACTATAAATAAAACACTATCGCCCAAAAAGATATTAAATTCCCTTTCGTAGTTTCACCGAGATTTTTTTTAAGGATTACGGGAGTAATAAATATTAGAATAACAGACACATTCAGTATTGCCACATTCCTTATTCGTGTCTTTCCTTCAAACGTGTAAAAAGCAAATAACGTTTATGTCTTTGGGATTATGCTTCTTGTTAGAAATTCAAGAAGTAATATAAAAGCTATACATTTTTTCCAAAGATAATATACGATGTGATACCATTAAGTTAATGAAAAAGACTTTTTTTACGCAAAGAATTCAATCACATTTGTCACTTCGATGATATACACTTCGCTCACTTGCTTATCCTAGATAAATGGGAAGAGAGCTGCGGACGCCTTGATGAAGAGAAATAAAGAAAAATACGAAAAAATAAACAAATAAAAAAGTACTTAATATATAAGATCAGCCAGAGAGAGAGAGAGAGAGAGAGAGAGAGAGAGAGAGAGAGAGAGAGAGAGAGAGAGAGAGAGAGAGAGAGAGAGAGAGAGAGAGAGAGAGAGAGAGAGAGAGAGAGAGAGAGAGAGAGAGGAGAGACAAACAGACAGAGACGGAGAGAGAAAGAGAGTGAGAGAGAAGAGAGAAGAGAGAGAGAGATAGTATACTTTATTGCAATTTGATTATCATCTCACAGTTCTGAAGGACAGTGGGTCACGAGTATTTGGGCGCGCAAAAGTGGGCATTGGAATCAAAAAGTGTGAGAACCATTGTCCTAGATGTCTTTTATTTTATACTTTCGTCTCCTTGTTCATTTCAACCACAATTTTCAATTTGGGTACATGACTCTTTTATCATCATTTCTTGGGTATATTAGATATAATTGTAGTAAAGTGGATCATCTATTTTCCTATTTGTTTCTAATTCTAAAATGCTGTAACATCTATCGCCTGCTTCTAAATGATATTCTACGTTAGATTTCTGGTCTGGTCCATTTTCAACAGAGGCCTTTCTCTTTTATTGTTCTCAGACATGGTTGTCTGGGGGTTGAAACAAAAGCTGGTCCATTTTCAACAACCTCCTGTCACCTGAGGGCCGTCTCCTTCCTGACGTAGTAGGCCAGGCTCCGGGAATGGTGCCTCTTGGCACAGTTGGGACACTTGTCTGCTTTGCTCCTTTTGCCCTCCTTATATGCCTTGAGACACACTGCTGTGAGCCTTGCTACAGATAACACATTTGGGCTGTATTACTGGCACGCAAATCATCGAAGTCGCTCGCTCAACCACATACAGTGCGTCCGAGGCTGTTGGAGCTCTAATTTCCAAGAGGAAGGTGATTGGGGTTCCCTTCAGAGTCAATATTATTTGCCTTTTTAAGGTCTTCCTTTTTGTCAAGCGGGAAGGCCTTACAGCCTGGGGTTTGTTATGATTACCTCATCTTTCCTGTCTCCGGGAGCAGTACTGAACGATTATTTTCCCCAATCATTAAGCTTGATCTTTAGGGTCAATAATCTTTGGCAACCAGGCCTGACAACCGGATTTGCCTTTGCATTCCTATGGTTCTGACCAACTTGTAGGCACCGACAAAGCTTTCAGTTTTTTAAAGAACTCTCAACTGTGTCAATTGCCTTAGGGATCAAGACTCTTCCTCTCTTTCCGACCAAGGTTCTGGACCACCGCTCTTGCTCAGTAATCGTGGGAACAGCTGATTTGGAGTATCCAGCTTGCGCTCCCATCTCGGTGAAGCTATTTGTATAGGTGGATGCTAAAGGTTTCCCTGATATGGCTGCTGGCCTGGAGGAACAGCCTGAGACTCAGGTTTGTGGACGGACACGCTCTGACTGGGTGTCTGTCGTGTTTACTTTGGCTGCGGGTCTGGGAGGATTGGCCCATGACCGAGGAAAGAAGATGGCAATAATGGACTGAACTCTCGCCCACGAAGGTGTGTGTTTACTGGAAGACGAGTTCACCAGTTAGCGCTGATTCATACCAGAAGCTGATACATGAAAAGGCAATTGTAGTAATGTAAAATAGTTGGTGTAGATACACCGTTGTGGAAAACGATGTATGAACTCGTATTTTACCGATGAAATCCTCTCCGGCTAACATGGTGGCCAGCATGCGTTACAGCCGCTACAACAGGTCAGGTTTGTTCGCTTGAGGTAGGTCGTACGGCCGTTGCTGTGAAGGTACTTGCGATCTCTGGAATTGCTGCGGGAGTGATATCTGGCGTTTCTGGCTGTGACTGACTCTTGAGCCTTCTCTCCCCATTCCATTCTGACACGAGACGAAGTTGCTGATGCCAGGCCGGTAGAGCTTCGGTTTTCTCTAGGTTTTCTCTAGATCTTGGGAATACCTTGCAGTAACGTGTTTTCTATCTGGCTTTACACACAGAGAGATCTTGGGAATACCCTAAGAACCTGATATTCCACCTCCTGTCCTTCGTTGGAGTCTAATACAGCTACATCAGCATGTCAGACTTACCAATGCCCATCTTGTCGTGTCTATGTGTTCCTCCTTGAATCTGACCTCACCTTGTATTCTTTGATCGCAAGGTGACAGGGCCATCATCTTTTTCCTTCGTCAGTAGAGGCTGTGGATTTAGTTCTTGATGGTCTTGGCCGGAGCACCAAGACCTCCAACTCAGCTTTGAGAGATCAAGCTTCACTGGGTAGATGAGTGTGGTCTCACCCTACTGGACGAGGATGTGAATGAAGCCGTCTGTGCATGCAGGTATAAAACAAATTGACATGAAAAATATGAATGATGAAACTTGGACTGCATTTTTAATGGCCACTTCCTTTCCAGGGATGTACAATTTATCATTTATTCGTTTATAATTCTGAAAAATGTATAAGATACTTTTTTGAGCTTACGGTCAGAATGCTGTCATATAAATCTGAATCTCCAGTTTTAATGACAAAAGTGATTGCACTTTAACACCTCAGCAAAGAACAATTTGCCAAGAAAAAATATTAGCAATACTAATAGACCTTGCGACATGATCTGCCACGTATCCCACCACTGCGTTGGTTGATGCGGGTCGCGGCCACTGCTGGAGGAACAGTGAATCATATCATGCACTAAAAACAGATAATGCTGTTTGCAGTATCTGGTTTCAAACTCATTTCATTGGCTGGTGATATCTGGAGTTGATCAACTGTAAACTTGACTGAAAATTACTTTTTTTTTTAAAAAGAGATGGTAAAAATTAAACGCTTGCAGTGGAGAGAGAGAGAGAGAGAGAGAGAGAGAGAGAGAGAGAGAGAGAGAGAGAGAGAGAGAGAGAGAGAGAGATAGAGAGAGAGAGACAGACAGACAGACAGACAGACAGACAGACAGGGGGGGGGGAGAAGTTTTGCATAGGTTTTCTAAAACTAAAATATATATAAAAAGATAACATACCTTTATTGGTGGTTTTGTATTTCTCTTACTATTTCACAGTGTCTTTTAGTATACTTTCAATAAGTCTGGCACGTTTGTATCTTGTTGATAAATGAGTCTAATTTTAACCCAGTAAGCGTCCCAAGAAACTATTTTACACCCGTAGTCTCTGTAAACAAAGATGGCGAACCACTACGAAATTCCGAAGTGGTAAATAGTTTTCTTTCTTTATTTTAATGTTTAAAGAAGTAAATTACGACTTTTCTCAGTTTTAAAACTAATTGAAGGTCTGAATAGTTTAGAAATAGCAAGGATCGGCCTTTATTGTCTTTGGAAGCCGTACATTAAGCTAAGGCCTAAGACTAATAAATGTGGTTGGATAGATTGCTAGGCCTATAATCAAGCCAAAATTAGTCGATTTTTGAAATGATTGATTAAATGAGATATATGCAGAATTATTTAGGTAGATGTGTTTATTAGAAACCATAATCATCTTTAGTGTATTCATTATTTACAGGATGGAAATAAGCTTGTGACTTTATGAAGATTATTTATTTTATGGAATGTGTTATACTGCTTGTGGTTTTGATATTTCCATGGCAGATGTCTTATATAATTCAAGAAAAGTCACAAGAAACACAAATGTATAATTTTCTAAGTGTAAGCTTACCTATTCATACTTTGGGTGGGTAACTATAAACTTCTTAGCAAAGTCAAACACTACAATTCTACTATCCTTGACCCGGCGTTCCTATAGTCGTAATTTACCCTGGGACCAGACTCGAGCCAGGAATGAATACCCATTTTGGCCATGCCTGGACATGCTGTACCAAAACATGCCATTTAGGGAACAAGGTGGGCCAGACCTAGAGCATTCTCAGATCAGATTCTGCGATATTATTTGTAAACAGTGAGAATCTACAGTTTGTGATCATCCAAACGACTTTGATAGATATTGTTATACAGTTATGGTAATGTTAAAAATACCCTGAACTTAGACTATACACTTTATATGCAAATCATAGCTGTTGACGTGTAAATTAACCCACTAGATGTAGGTGCCTTGTGGCCCACATGTGAACCAAAATTCCAACATTGGGCTTACTTGAGTGGCACTTCCCCCGGGTGTGGGGCATGTAGGCTCAGCCAGCACAAACACATGTCATATCAAGACTCCTTGCCTACCCTTTGCAATGTTGTCTCTTTTTCTGCATAAGCATTTTTTGCTTTTCTACCACTCTTCAAAGTTAACTTTTGTCATTTGATATGCTGTATCAAGATGGTAGTGGCCTTATGGTGTCATTCCAATCACCCCGGCTTTCAGTGGAATTTTTAATGAAGTCACATTCCCATCACCTCGGCCCTCAGCCAATTTTTTTCTATAATGGTATATTCCTATCACCTAACCTTTAAACAAATTTTTGCTTGATATGACTATCCCATCATCTGAACAAGGTCTATATAAGTATAGGTCTCGTCACGAAGCGACTCAAATTCGTCCGTCTCGCATATGATGTCACTTGGAGTAAAAGCCTGGGGGTTTCTAATGTGGTCATTCTTGGCCACATTAATAAAGCCTCAATGCCCAGTAGTTATTCAGTAATTGGTTGCAAAATTTGGATCGCCCATCATCATTGATATATATATATATATAATATATGATATATATATATATCTATATATATATATATATGTATATAAACTGTACTTGTCTCTGATTTTATGTAGTGCATTGGTTATATTATTTGTTTTATAATAAGTTCATCAAAAACATTTGGTTTAAATATGCCATGTCTTCTTTGTTTATTTTAATTCTTCATTATGCCATATCTAAGCTGCAGCATGAGAATTACAAAACTGAATTCACGTAAGATATGTGATATAGACCTACAAACAATTGCTGATAAACATCGCCTGTAAAATCTGTCCAATATGCAAATTGTTCAACGTGCCAGCATCTAAAATTACTTAAGTATTTGCTCATTTGCTACCGTTTTTTATTATCTCCTTCCCACCCAGTCTATGCCTAGTGACGTCATAGGTCTTATCACCCAAAGCTCTGCAGAACTCCGAAGTGAGGAGACCTGTACTTATAAAGACCTTGCATCTGAATGCAATTGTTAATGGTTTAGATATAAAGACTGATGACACATAGATAAAGCCCAGACAGATCTGAGTGACGTTGCCTCATGAGTGATGTCCCGACCCAGCTAAGGCAGAAGTTAAAATCCATCACCATGCACCCTGTCTTGATTTATGATTCCTATAAAATCCACCATAGCTCGTGGCATAAGAAAGTATTGAAAGTTCTCACATATTATATTTACTTTGCCATATTTCAGGGCAGGAAAACCGCCTGTGGGTTTGCACTTAGATGTTGCAAAAGGAGACAAGCTTATACAGGTATGTTATCTTATCAAACTTGTCAGAGTATAGTCTTTTATTATCATTATTATTATTGTTATTATTGTTATTATTATTATTATTATTATTATTATTATTATTATTATTATTATTATTATTATTATTATTATTATTATTATAAAGAGAGAAAACAATAAATGAAGATGACTCAAATATTGTACTTGGAACTGAGTACATAGACATCATACAGGAACTCAGAAAAAGAAATCTTTATGCTTCCTTATGGGAATATGTGACAGTGTCAGTAGATTCATAGTATGCTGGACAGTTTGAAGAATACTAAAAGAAGGAGTATTTCATCAGCATGGTATGAATTACTATTTACATTTAGGATGGTAATTAGATATTAAGAAAGATAAATACTTATATAGCTTGCCTTATGTAGATTGCCAATGATATTTAAGAAAAACCAAAAATTTATTTATCTCTTATTGATATTATTTAGGGTTGGAATTGGAAGATAGAATACCAAGTAATATTACATGACTCGTCTGCAAGAGTTCGAACATGATTTCATTGGTATTCTAGATATAAAGTACTTTTACCATAAAATACATGTTATTTTTAGAGGTATTATATTCACAAATGTTCACCTCTCCAAAATTATTATAGGTACGTCATCTTTGTAGGTTTAACTAACTTGTCCGTAAAGGAGGATATTCTTATACAGACTTGAAAAGTTTATTAATTATATTATATTATTCTTTTCTGAAATTGCAACACAGACGATATGAATCAGTAGAATGGAAAGGCCTTAAATACAATTAATTTAACTAAAGGACATTCTATAGTAAATCTTACCTTTTTCACTTGTTTGCATTATTTTTTATAGATGTGATATATTTACACTGTAATGAACTTGAAGAATTATTTCAAAGTTGAGATTTATTTAGAAAAAAAACATAAAAGGATTATTGAAGGAAGTTAATGTTACGTGAGAGTAATTTTCAGGTAAAGATCTATATTTTATTGGTTTCCATAGGTCATCCTGAAACTATAAACTATTCTTTTGACTTGTAACTAGAGGAGTCGTGACTGTCAGCGCGTATATTAGATTTCTGTGATGTTCTGCTCGGAAAAATATGTTGATATGTAGTTCCATGAATTTGATAATGCTTACGGCAGAGACAACTTACATATATCTTAAGTTTGATATAGTGTACATCCACATTGAAAAGATTCAGGGATCTGTTAAGTGTATGCACTGTTTGTATTTACATACGAACATATACATAGATTTACATACATATACATGTATCCCTGCGTATGTACATTTAGAATATCCTCTTTTTCAGAAATTAATGATTGATGAGAAGAAGTGTTATCTCTTTGGTCGAAATCCTCAACTAAATGACTTTTGCATTGATCATGCATCCTGCTCGAGGGTTCACTGTTCCCTCGTGTATCATAAACACCTCAACATGGCCTTCCTAGTTGACCTTGGAAGCAGTAAGTTTATGATAGCTTTTTAAGTTATTGCTTTTATTATTGTTATTATTAGTAGTAGGTGTAGTAGTTGTAGTAGTTGTAGTAGTTGTAGTAGTTGTAGTAGTTGTAGTAGTTGTAGTAGTTGTAGTAGTTGTAGTAGTTGTAGTAGTAGTAGTAGTAGTAGTAGTAGTAGTAGTAGTAGTAGTAGTAGTAGTAGTAGTAGTAGTAGTAGTAGTAGTAGTAGTAGTAGTAGTATCTCTCTCTCTCTCTCTCTCTCTCTCTCTCTCTCTCTCTCTCTCTCTCTCTCTCTCTCTCTCTCTCTCTCTCTCTCTCTCTCTCTCTCTCTCTCTCTCTCTCTCTCTCTCTCTCTCTCTCTCTCTCTCTCTCTCTCTCTCTCTCTCTCTCTCTCTCTCTCTCTCTCTCAACTTGAAACCTCTTTTTAGTCTTAGTAAATGTGGTAGATGCAGCAACAACCATCTAGAGCAGAGTAAATATATGTTTCCCCAGCATCTGATTTTTCATGGAAGTGGCTGACTCTGTGTGGTCCCCAGTGGATGGTATGGTATGGTGCAGGGAAAATCTCTTGCTGTTGGTTTAACAGTCAGGTCTGGAGATTTTTAACACCACACCCAGTAGCCCACAAGCCATGTTTATCACTGACGTCCACCTACTGTCAAGCCAGCTGGTTCCCATGAGAATCCAGATCTTCAGTCAGTCAGTTAGGCCCCACACTCCTGGTGACATCAGGACTTATATGAACACACACCAAATCATTCACTCCCTTGGCTCATTTACTAGGGAGGAGCATTAAAGCAGGTCTTGCCTCGAACTACATACGTTGGATACTAGTCATGTTGGACAATGCCAGGTCCAACAGCCATGTCCTGATTATTTGGCAGTAACCACGCCTTGCAATGCGATGCTAAATCTGGATGAACATCTCACAGCTCACAGATTAGACTGTTCGTGCAGGAGTTCCTAGTTCTCAAATTTGTGTTATATTTTTGGCCTACAAACAGTTGGGACCTGGAGATGTTGGATAATCCGCACCAAAAGCCAGGAAGCAAGGTCAAGCTCTGAATTCTACTAAGCTCCAGCTCTCCCGTAAACTACTCTAGCCAACACACCCAAGCAAACTGCAGCACTACTGTTTAGAACTGGAAGAGCTAACAAAGGAGCGAAACACAGAAATAGCTTCAAATACTCACAAGATAACCAAGAATTTTTACTAGAATAGATACTCTACTAGCAGGCTTTAATGCCCAAGCTCTTATTATCTTTTAGCAGTATAATATAAAAAGGAATAATTTCTTTCTCACCTTCTCTTGTTCAGTATTAAAGGGGATTTCTGTTTTTTGCTTTTTTGCTAATATTATTAAACTTTTTGTATTTTACAGACTGAAAAACATTTAAACCTTTTCATTTGTTTCTAGCTCATGGAACATACATAGGAAATATCCGATTGGAGGGAAACAAGCCAACGCAGCTTCCAGTAAACTCCACCTTCCATTTTGGAGCCTCAACCAGAATGTACACTCTGCGTGAGAGACCACAGACAGCACCAAAGCCAGTAATGGAAGAACTAGAGAGAATGACTGAAGACAGTGATGGCGGTTTACTGGGTCTGCCAGAAACGGAAACGGAATTGGATGTGAGTAAAGCAGTTTGCATTTATTTGCCGTTTTTGCTCCTCTTGGTTATGGCCCTTTAACCTCATTTTTGTCAACCCACACCCAATGTGTCACTAGATGCACCCGCTAGTTGGAATGTTAGTGGTGGGAGTATAGAAGGCATTCTCTTTAGCATGTATTATTATAACAAGGTTTTGAGCAAGTTTTCTCAGTAATGAAGATTACACTTAACCCCTATGATCTGGATGACGAAACCATCACATCGTGAGAAAGATGGCTGGACGGGCGGGTAATGTGAAAGTGCTGTAATGGAAAAATTTGGCTGTGGGCAGGGTGAAGCAAACTTGCCATTGTGAGCATTTCAGCTGAAGGCCAGAGAACAAGTAATTTGCCTTGAGTGCAGATCTCTTGGAGGTTGATTACGCTTATTTGGCCTCAAGGAAGGGGCTTTTGCATTATCACCATCAATAAACAAGTGTGGAATTTAATGTCCATGAGCCATGACTGGAAGAGTGCTAGCTCCAGAGAGGAAACTGTTTCCATGCTCAGGATCCTATCCCTGCCTACCATGACTTGTGGTGCAGATTGTATAACAGAAAATTGAATATTGTGAAAAAAATAGATGTTACTTATTGTTATTAATATTGCACTGAGTTATAGAGTACCTAAATAGATGATATGGAATCTGTGCAAGAAAAACAGTCAATTACCATTTATATAAAGAAAATCAAAAGACAAATATATACATTGGAAAATGGCAAAAGAGCGCTAAATATGCTTATGCCAAAAAGACAAAATAGCATTGCAAATGGGAGACATGGAGTCTTGTCACCACACATGAGTGTTCGCTTGTGCCCGGTGTGCAAGCTGCACACCTGGCAGAGTATCTGCTTCAAGTAAGCCTAATGCCTATATTTGGGCCTCATGATGGTAGTAAAGCATCTGGATCCAAAAGGTTAATGGTCACATTATTATGAAAGTCTCTGCCAGTCACTGTTGAGTCATTTGTGGATGATAAAAATAGTAATGAGGTTTAGACAAAGAGTGCCAACATAATAAGGTTTTGATCACATGAGAGCAAATGTATTTATTATTGAGTTGAGTATGCGTGGTGTAGAGACAAAATGGATGGTGGAATGGTAAAGGTAGTAGAGCATATAGTCTAGCTGTTAGCCAAAATCATCTAAGAATTTTCTGATATCATATGCTACCATTGGCTGAGAGTATAGTATTAGAAAACCAAATGCCTGCATTAAAAAGACAGTAACAAAGGCAAAAAAAAGCCATGAAACAAACAAAGTTTGCAGGTACCTACAAAATCTTCCCAGTTTCTATGTGTTTAGATTAAAGATACACATATACCTACAAAACATAAAATGGAACAAGCATTAATGGTGATTGATTGCTTTCACTGTCATTTCCATTTTTGATAATTGATATGCTTTTTTATAGGGGAACCTGCAAATGAAATAGAATAAAATCATGGACATACTTATTTTCTTTCAGAATCTCACAGAATTTAATACTGCGCATAATAGACGTATATCAATGTTGGGCATTGGGGAGGACGAACCTAAACAGAGAGGTCGTAAACGGCACAAATTTAATGTCAGTTTTAAAGATGAAGAGGATGTGATAAACCCCGAAGATGTTGATCCAAGTGTTGGAAGGTTTAGAAATCTGGTCCAGACAACAGTGGTGCCTTCAAAAGTAAGTCTTAAACTTTTTTTTAATATATATATAAATATTTCACATATTTCTCATCCTAGAATCTTTGGAACACTTACATATCAATGTGATATTCACAGAGGATCAGGTATAGCATGATATTGACTCATCGTAAGCAAAGGCTTGTGAAAATTTTTTTAACCATAAACTTTTGTTTATGATTGTTTCCCATGGAAACACCAAATTCTCTCTCAATTTACAGAAAAGAAGACTGGACATCGGCGGTCTTGTTTCAAGCAGCAGTGGACGTGATGAAGGGTTAAGTAGAGGTATGATGCAATTTCAGCGAAATGATAATCTGTACGGAGACCTTCCTCCAGAGCAGCACGGGCACGGGGGATCGCATCACTCCATGTTCTCCTCTCTACTGTCTTCCAAGCTTGGTTTGCCTCTTCCAAACCCAGCTCCAGAGGTCAGTGTTGATATGGTGAGGCTCTTAGGTGGTATTTTCTTTTCTTTTTTTCTTTATTGTTTTGATTATTTTGTTTTCTGAACACCTCAAAGATTTTTTTAAGTTGTCAGTGTATTAGTTTTGAAAATTCTAATCTAAATGCTTTACATGAAGGTGAATTCTGATTTACCAGAACATTCATCTGTTGATAAAAATTCAATCTAATTATGAAGAATAAGTAGACAGAGAGATTTTTGTAAGAACTTCATTAGCTACAGAACGTAATGCCCCAAAAAATAAAAAATAAATGAATAAAAGGAAAATGCTTGCCAGGTTTAGTACATGCTAATTATTGTTTTATCTTCTAGGTTGAACTGGCCCCTCCAGAGCCAGTCGCCCCAGAGGTGCCCGCACATCTCCAGGTGGCTGTTGATCCCGACGAGCCCAAGAAGAAGAAGTATGCCAAGGAAGCCTGGCCGGGAAAGAAACCCACACCTTCTCTTCTTGTTTAGCCACCTTTGGCTGTCCGAGTATGATCACACTTTTATAGTACCTTGTCTGAAAACTGTGGCATTGGACCTTACATGTTGGGTCTTGATTCAAACATATCCTTCATATGGATTTGTATTTTTATAAAGTTTGAATGGTTCTTATGACTGAAATTGTAGTATAAATCTTATTACTGTAAACTTTGTGTGTGTGATATAGAGGTTTATGACATATAGGAGAGTTTTTGAATAGTGATAATAAGAGGTGCAGTAGACTTTCATTAGTCTTAATAGTACTGAGCTGAATCATTGATTTGTCTGTTATGGATACTGATATGGTCGTTTTAATATTTCACCACAACATTTCCCTCCAATACTGACCATCCAAAAGGTGGTCATTATTGTTTCTAATTTGTTAAAATGTCTAAAAGTAGTAGTATAAACACATTGTAGTCTTAGTATGTTTACCGCTAAAGTACCCCATCCAAGAGTAACCTAAATTTGATGTAGCAAAGCTAAAACAATACAGGACCATGTACCTTTGCCAGGCATCATGTCATTGAGTTTTTCTCTTACTTATCCAAAGTTTAGACTAATTAAAATATATTTCAGTAAAGTTGACTTTTGTTTGCCCTATGATTGAATTTATTGTAATTACATTATCAAATTCCTGATTATGGCATAATAATTTGTTTAAAGAATGCATGGATATTTTTTTTTTTTGTATTTTGTAGCAGCTAGAAAGGAGCAAAACAGAAGTAAAAAAAAAAGGGAGGTTTTGGAAATTTCTAACAACAGTTTTGCTGTTGAAATACTGAAGAAGTAGATTTGAAACCTTTAGAATGCTAGTCAGTTCAATAAGATATCACTTGACTTTTTCCTAATCTACAGGGACATGGTTAATAATGAAGAAGTGCTGAAATATACTTTACAGTATGGCAAATAATTAAGGATGATGGAATAGGCATTTTCTAGTTCTACTGTATATTTTGTAACTAGTACAAGATGTACAAATTGTTCATGAATTGTAAGAATCGTACAAGCTGTTGAACAAGGTAAAGAAGTGTGATGTACAAAGTTAAGAATCATAGATATTGTCTCAGTGCTACACCTCTTCACTCAAAAATGCTGTAAATAAAATGGAAATACTTGAAAATACCTTTAAACTATAGGGGAAGATGACCCTGTGTTATCAGAGTGGCCATGTTCAGAACTGAAGTAAGTAAAACCTACTCAGTGAATGATAACAGATATAATGGGGGGTGAGATTTTAGTCATTGTCAGGGGTCAGTGGTGCAGTATGTAAGCAAAAGAATTATTCTGATGCAGAAATGTGTTCATTTTTCTTTTGTTTTTATGATGCTACATATAATTCATATTCTGAGTGCTAGTATACTTCTGAATTTAGCTATGACTCCAAAGTGATGTTATTTTATGAACATTATTTGTAATGCATAATCCATTCTTCATAAGAATCTGTAGCATAACTGGTTCTATTAATAAATTTCATTTTGTGCATCCTGTTACAACTGTAGGATATTTCTGCATCCTTCTCTTACAAGGTGTGATGAAATCCCTCTTATCCTAGTAGCTATGTATGGAATTAGGAACCACATAATGCTGTCTCCTTGGTGATGAGGGGTGAAGGAAGAATATGCAGTTCAACACCTTCAAATTATTCTTGTCAATAATTATGTAGTCTGATGAGGCTATACTTTACTGAATAAGTTGCTTATTGCCGTATGATACATATCACTAACCAGCATCTTCCATTTTACTTACAGCAAAAGAAATTGAACATTATTCTAAGTATATTCTCTTTTCACCTCTAAATATTTTTAAAACAAACTCTGTCAAGTGGTATTTTACTGTACCTGAAATTTGGTGAAATTTTAGTTAATTGTTGTATATGATAACCAATGGGTTAACCAGTATATTCATATAGGCAGTTTACAGGAGGACTTGGTATAACTACCAATTTGATTATAACTTTATAAGCAGAGCATGTTATTGTTGTAAATGCTAATATACAAAGAATCAGGAAGAGATATGATGGTTAAACATGACAGGATTTAGGGCAGTTATGACTGCAGTGAACCAGCTAGTTTGGTACTTATGATTTATGAAGATTTGGTTGAAGTCTGATTTGACCTTGTTATTATCTCTAGTTGGTGAGGCATATCCATGTTATAAGCCAAAAAAGTTGCACTTCTGCTGTAAAAAGTTATGCAGAAAGATTTGTAACTTTGAGAACTAAGCAAAAGAACAATATGATTAATTGGCAGACCAAACAATTTACAAAATATGTTATTACAAATCAGAACTTTGTTCCCATGTACAGATCAGGTTGATATGAGCATGCTGATGATCCTGAAAGAGAAATCATTGAATAACTTTGCCGTGATCTGTGGCTTAGGTTCGCATCATGCAATGCATTGGGCAATAAAAGCAGTATACATTATATTACTGTTAAGTGTTTATTTTGATTGTTGCAAAATATGTCTTACCATTATGTACATGTTCCTCACCCGATAGAAATATGTCTTTCGTTTTAGATCTTTTGGACGGAAATATTTAGTACATGTGTAGTGGTACTGTAGAGTATGAAGGAAATTCATCTTCTTATCAGAAAGTAGGTTTAGTGTGGTAATTAGATGTATACTTTTGGCATTTAAATTTATGTACACAATAAATCAGCTTTAGTACATGTATTAATAAGAGGTAACATTTATTTTTTTTTAGCTGCTGTGCTTCCAAATGCATACCTCTTAGCTTTCCTTATAGATTTCCCTTGGTCAGCAACCAGCACACTATCACTACCATCCCACATTAACCAGTTGTTTATTTATTGTATGTAGTTTATCTGTATTCACCCATACTCATGCTCTTTATTGTTAATTCTTCCATTTATATAAAAATCCAATGAAAAGTAAATAAATAGCCAATTTATCTGAGAAATGAATATTGCTTGTTTGATTTAAGGTGATGTCTATTCTTGCATATCCACAGTGCATACAACACTAACACGAACACACAAAATTTTCTGGTTGACAACTTACTTTGAGGGTTATATTGCACATAGTTCCTAAAACTTTCACAACATTATGCTTACAGTATCAGTATGAAGCTATATGATATCCATTATTTGTAGATTTGTATTATACATAATTTTTGGCAAAAGACTGAAAATTCAGTCTTTATGTTCTTAGAACACTTATAATTCTTGGAAGTTGTGCAACTACTTTTGCAAATCCCAAGTCTGCTAGTGAACTAATTGTCAGTCTAACTGTCACTGCTTTATATACATGTTATTTTTTTAATGCAACATGATTAATTTTTTCCCCTCCAACTTTATTGTGTTTATTATATTAACTTTAATATAAACTTATGACTACCTGCACAGATGATGTGGTTTCTCAAAACTGACAAAATCATCTTTACTATCCAAGTATCCTACCAGCTCTAGCAGTCTAGTTTTCTCCTTTCAGCCTTGATTCATGTGAGTACTATGAAAAACCTGATGTTAATTCACTCTTTTGTGTCTAGGGTTATGTGTGTTTGTGTCTGACTGTGAGCACGTGGGGGGATGAGTGCATGGGTGTAGGGGTGTTTGTGTAAGTATGCATGTCCTTATGCATGTTTGTGTGTGCGTGTAAGCGTATGTGTGTGTGTTTCCGTGGATGAGTGCATGCGTGTGTGTGCATGCATGTGTGTGAATGTGTTTTTGTATGTGTGTGTGTTTGGGTATTGTATGTGTGTTTTTGTGTTTGTAAGTGTGTGTTTATCCATCCTATTTTATAGACTGACCATAAACTTGTATCCCATTCAAATATCTGATATAATAACAAGCCATACTATTAGTGGCATTTTAGAATACAAATGGGCAAAGTGATCCATGCATTCATGAAAACTTGCTCCAGATAATATGCACAAGAATATAAATGCTAATACACAGAAATATGAAACAACTTATTATACAAACAAATGAATATGCAAATATATGTGTCCACAAATATACAAACATATCATTCTATGCAAATGTTTGCAATATAAAAACCAGCATTTAAACCTGATTAATCCATTGATGGTCAGATATGCAACATTTCTTGCTTCATAAATGCCACATTTCCTAGCTAAGATTTTCTCTGATTTTATGCATGTTGATGAAGATGCTAAGTTTGCAGTTCTTTTTTCAGAAAGAAGGCCTAAATACAATGTACAATATGTTTTTTTTTTATTATTTACATTTCAGTGCATCTTATCATAGTGCTAATTAGCCTGATGACTGGACCAACATTTTTTTTGTTTTTACTTACCCTCTGATGCAGAATTTAATGTGGTCAGAGTTATAAGAATGCATAAATGAAGCCATAAATAATTATGAGTCCAATATTCATCTTAGGATAACTGTGGTGAAACAATAAAGCTAAACATCAGCACTCTCAGGCAGCAATACGTGGCGAGTGATGGTGGTGGTGAGGGGCGGCTATCGTAATCATTTGAATTCCAGCTACACATTTTCCATATATGACATATTAACTGGGTTAAAGATACTGCTTGATTGCCATTAATAACCCTCTGCCACCAGGGATGTCATGTACATGCATGGCATGCCCATTATGATTTAGTTTATTAATATATTTACATGTAGAATGTTTCACAAGTGCTTTGTCACCAAGGAGTCAGCTACTAATCATAATTATCTCCCCTGTTTACCATATTTCTTGATTTTCATTTTTTTCCCCATATTAGAATTGTGAATAACACGATTCATTATAGTGTTGAGCATAATAATAATATCATTGATATTAACCCCTTGTATCCATGTGCTTCACTGACTGTTTGTGGCCAAAAATCCAGACTCCATATCATATCCCTATGTAGTCCATAATTCAGTGGAATAATGATAACAATAAGTAACATTTTATTATTTGTCATTTAAATTTTGTAATATTCAATTTTCTGTAATATTACCTGCGGCATCAGTCAAGGCGAGCAGGAATAGGATCCTGAACTTAGAAATAGCATCCTTCCTAGAGCCAATACTCTTCCAGTCATTGCTCATGGATGGCACATTCCTAACTCGTTTAATGATGGGAATAATGCAAGAACCCCTTCTTAAATACCCACTCAGTCTCAAGTTTTGTACATGTGTTGTGAGTCATATATGTTACTTCAGCCAAAATTCTCATAAAACCAAGTTCCCATCACCCCAACCCTCAGCCAAATTTTTCCATGGTGGTTTGTTCACATCATCCATCCCTAAACCCAAATTTTTTGCATGACATGATTGTCACATCATCCAGATTGTAGGGATTAATGGCATTTGAAAAAACATATTTTCTGAAAACTTTTGGAAAGGGGAAATCAAGTGTAGTCTCATAGATCTACTAATTGACACCTCAGTGTATTTGCACTTATGGTGCTATCTATGTATAGATATATTTCACAAAACAATACTAAAGTGAACATTGCATGTTCCTGGCAGCATTGGATTAATGCCATTCATTTGCAGCTAAGTATTTTTTGTGTAAGATGTTACTTTATTCTAAGAGAGAAAAGGTGAATTTGTTAACACTGTAATATATTGAAATTTGTATTCCAACCATCTTTACACTTCATATTTTCTTTCCTTAAGTTCATTTGCTCGCAGTTTCTTTTATAGATGAGATACCAAGATGGACAACTCAGGTATTAGGAATAACATCAAGGTAATTTTTGTTCAGTCT
>NW_020870091.1:1476187-1478687 GCF_003789085.1 Penaeus vannamei | reverse complement strand
CTGCTTGCTCTAATTTCTTTATTGAATGTTATAATCACAAGACAAAACTCATCGTGACATTGACTTAAAAGGTGGCGAATTCTAATGCATTTGTTTGTAAATTCTTCTACTCACTCATTCCACTAGATATCAAAATATGCAAGGAAATTGTTATAAGGCAAAAAAGGATTTAAGCAATACTTTTTCTATCCGAAAACTTCCTTGATAAATTGAATAAGTCTCGAGAAGTGACATGTTCTAATATGAAGAAGTCTCCCCTGCCAGAGATGACCCCTAGGCCCGTTTTAAAGGCTTCAATAATAATTTTTCTATCCGAAAACTCCCTCGATAAAGTAAATAAGTCTCGAGAAGTGACCCGTCCTAATATGAAGAAGTCCCTCCTGCAAGAGGTGCCCCCCTGGCCCGTTTTCTGTCTCGTTTTCTTTGGAGGGACATATTTGCCGTGAGATGGCGCGGCGCCCTCGAGGCCCTCGGGCGAGTCGGGCGCAGGGCTCAGTGTGAGTTTGACCTGTGTAGAGAGTAGGTGTATGTGCGATCACTTATGTGTGTAGTGAAGGGGTTAGCTACTATAGCCCCAACCCATACCATGGGATGAGGGAAGGAAAATTACCTCTAAGGACTATACTACAGAATTTTATCAATCATGTGGATACGCTAGAAGCCAAGAGAACTGAAGGAGATGATCAGTACGAGCAAGAGTTTCAGGTGAGAACATCACAGAGAATGCCCAGCCTCCTCTCTGCCCGCACCGCATACCTTGATCTAGTTCATGTCCTTTGCTTCACTCCTTCCTCGCAAACGTTTGTGGGATCCGTAACTCCATTCATTTTCAAAGCATTGCGGGACGTCGTTTCGAGAGCATAGACGTTCCATTGACGGTGGGGATAGATATGTAAAAAAATCGAAGTTGGGGTTAACGTATGCAAATCGAGGTTCCAGCCGCGGGGCCTCAGGTAGACTTGTCAAATAGCCTTTATGCTGTATTCTTGGCGGCGGAACACGTGGGGAGAAACGGAAATGTTTTAGAGCGTCTCCCGAACGGCGGCGGACGAAGACCTCGTTCTGCCTTGTGTGTGGACGGAAAGAAGAGTGTCTGGCCGAGAGTGCAGCGTTTGAGTCACATTGGGTTTCGGGCAGGTAAGGTGTACAGGTGAAGCCCAGTGTAGGCCTTGTCCATTACCTTGAACGCAGCACCGGCCTCGGCTTCCTTTTGCGAACCGATTCGCGGATTTATTCACGCTATAAACATCGCTAATTATTTACGAGCGACGGAGAAAAGAGAGGGAAATTATCACTTTTTTGTCAAGGTTGCAAGGGAAGTAAAAGTTAAAAAAAGAAGTCAAATCCTTTCATGGTGTTGGGATTGTGGGTATGGACTGGGAAATTCTCCGGAGATGATGATGCCGACTGGGTTAATATTTAATAGATCTTGGATTTCGCGCGCGTGAGAACTTGTATTACTCAGTCGATTTCTTCATTAAAAAAGGCACAGACGATGAGATAACTAAGCAGAGACAAGTGAAGGTTATCTTAACTTTAATTGCACTGACCAGTATCTTTGCAATTATGTAAGGATAAGGATATATAAGGTTATTATTTTTGCAGGCTAGTTCCCCGAAATGAAATATCGCTATGAATATGCTATGTACTTTCGTATCCAATACAAAGGCTACTGAGACGAAAAAAAACAACAACAAACTATTAAAAAAAAATCTAGTAATACCGCAACTGATATATAATACACTCACGCATCTCATACAAAAGACACTGAATAAAACAAAGAACTAAATGAATTATTATTGCGAGAAAGCGTGAATGTCCTAGACCTCCCTCAGCCCCCCCCCCCCTCCTAGTGTTTCTTTCAAGGACCGCTGTTATAAGCCTGTAGGACTCCCCTCCTCCTCCTCCCCCCTTCCCTCCTCCCTCCTCCCCTCCCCCCCTCACTGGAGACAACAGCGCGTTGGAACGAGACAAAATAGTGTCTGATATTGACGTTTTTTTTCTTTTCTTTTCTTTTCGTTTTGTTTAGTTCTTCGTTCGTCACCTAATGGAATATTTTGACGTTTTGTTACGTGTTGTTTATGGCTGTTGGCATGTGAATATTTATGTGTTGATATTTCGCACCTAAAGACTATTGTGGAATGAAGACCATATTATTTGTGTAGGCTTTATGCATATACATGTATACTTAAATATGTATATTGAAGTATATGTATATATGTATTTGTATTTGTATGTATATATTTGTATGTATCTATATGTATATATTTATACATATATATATATATATAATATGTGTGCATGTATATATGCAATATATATATGTATGGATAGATGTATATATATAATATATATGTGTATGTATGTATATATAATATATGTATTGATGTATGTATAAATATATATGTGTATTTAAATGTATGTATGTATATATATGATATATTCATGGATGTGTGTATGTGTATGTATGTATGTATGTATATATATATATGTATGTATG
>NW_020870091.1:1453687-1471187 GCF_003789085.1 Penaeus vannamei | reverse complement strand
GCTGGGATGTGGGGTTCATTAACGGTCTGTTATTGAACGTTTTGGGCTGGGATATTTGACTGGTTGGTTGATGGTGGCGGTGGTGTGGCTGGTAGACTCTGGGACGGAGGTGGTGTGGCTGGTAGACTCTGGGGAGGTGGTGTGGCTGGACTGGTGGTGTGGCTGGTAGACTCTGGGACGGAGGTGGTGTGGCTGGTAGACTCTGGGACTGGTAGACTCTGGGACGGAGGTGGTGTGGCTGGTAGACTCTGGGACGGAGGTGGTGTGGCTGGTAGACTCTGGGACGGAGGTGGTGGTGGTGGTGGTGTTGTTCATGGTCGTTTTGGCGAGACTTTGTTGGTATTGGCATTACCTCTGTTAGTACCTACAGTACGTAAGGATGTTTATGATTAAATGATGATAACTTTTGCTTAGTTTGAATTCATTGTTATCTGTTCAAGAAAGTAAAAAAAAACAAGTATTTCTCTCCATATTTATATCTGGAATGTATATATTATATTTTTCATGGTGGTAAAATTTTGCTAAAACTTTCATTGACTATAAAACAACACTACACATCGCATCGTCCCTCAGAGAAATGTTACACCAAGTCTTTGTTCTTGACTGATGGAAAAAAAAGTTCGAGTGATTGTTGATTGTTTGTTTGGCTGGTCCTTAATGGCCGGAGTTGGAAGGTGCGCAATTAGGGGAGTTCTGTGGCACGTAGCTCTCCCTCAGCTCCTCAGCTCCTCAGCCAGTAAAAGGAGGACGTGACGAAAGCCTCTCCGAGACGCGCGCAAACTCCTACCTTTTACCCGATGACCAGACCGTCTTGTTCTCGCTGCGAGGGCTCGGAAACACCACGAACATAAGCCCTTCAGTGGAAGAAAGATCAAGTGTAATATGGAGAAGCTAAGGGGATTGAAGTATGTAGGCCTACTTTGAGTGCGGGTCGGGTGCTCTCAGGTGGCCTTGACCCGGGATGCGAATGGGTGCCGGGATCAGCTGATGAGTTCCCAGGAAGGAAAGGTCAGAGTGTAGGTGTGCAATTGATGCTTCAACGAGGAGTGCAACAGGTGTATTAGACTATCACCGAGAGGAGAAGATAGAGGAAGTCGTTTATTTATTTATTGTTACTCGTTCACGCTTGTTTATATTTCGATTCAAATGACAAAGTTCATATTTCCGACAGGCCCTCCGCCTGGGGACTGGGGCACCGGGTGGGAATCGATAGATACCCATTTCGCCCGTGGCTGTTGGAATGGGAAATACCTGTGGCGGTTCGGTTTGTCGGCGCGGGGTAATTAGGGAGTTATTTGGGTCTTCTTCGAAACGGGTCGTCAGCTGTGCCCCCGGTCGGCCGTAGTATGTGGGTATAGCACGGTGTTTGTTCAAGTGACTTTACCGCTGTCTGATGGGCAGGACGCCAGCGGAGACTTACTTAACGTTTTCACCTACATGCGTATTTTGTTTCAGGAAAACATCCGTTGCCATTTGCCGAGCTGGGACGATGATTTACGAGAGCCCGGCCAGGGACGCCTCGACCTTAATATTAGTAAGCGTGGCTCATAAAGTTATATCGGGCTTCCACATTCGCAGCCCTGTTCTTTGTCCGTGCTAAGCTTAGGCCAAAGAAAGCCCCCTGAGCAGCGCCCCTTGTGCGTTTGGCCAGACACCCTAGAAGACTTTTGGGGTCGAGGGAGTCGGAATGCACTTGACTTCGTCGCATTTTAGTTGGATTCGTCGTGCAGCATTTCCTTTGTTCGGCGTGTATAAATACCGGTGGTTCAGGTAGCTTGCTTCATAGTGTGATTTAGTTGATTAAAAAAATACAACCAAAAGTCTATTATGTGAAATAAAGAGCCACGACATTAGAGCATTGTAGGTTGATTTAAGTGAGGTTTGCATTCAATGGCTTCTACATTAGATCGTTTATCGAATCAGGAGTGCGGTGTCCTCTACTTGCGTCGGTTGTTACCAGAGACGTCGTGTAATCACGCCCTTGTAATTGGTGTCGCTGAGCCCCACCGAAGACCGAGGGAAGCCTTGCGATGCGACGTCCGCCCCGTGTTGGAGGGAAGCCAAGACCATACACAGGCCAGAAGCTCCCGCAGAAGATCGTGTGTTGGGATTGGCTTCGCGACAGGAGGTTCGAGTGGGGCGCCGCGCCGGGCAGCAGTGTGGGTTACCTCTTAACAGGAGTTCTCGCTCGATCCGGTTAATGCAGAGAATATCTTTTTCGTTGGTGAATACGGAAGGCCGCCGTGGCATTCGGTCACGCTCGGGTCTTCAAAGCGGCCGCACAGGCATAACGGGAAGAGCACGGAGGGAGACGCAGCCGCCTGCACCTGCCGAAGCACCAATGCGTCTGGCGGGTCCGCTTAAGTGTATCACACGCGTCGCTTTTCGATTAATTGGGCTGGGCGTTGGATCTATTGGGTGCGAATGATTCCCTCCTTTCGAGCGTGACTCTTAATTACGCAGCTGTAGCCCGCGGCTGTATATTTTTTTCGCGTGGATTGCTGCGTGTCATTCCTTAGTGAGACATATGACTCCGATGACATCTGTGGCAATTTGGGGAGGTCGTATTTCATGAATTAGCTCGGTCTGGTTCTCGCGCGATAGAATTCAGAGCGGGACCCGGCCAGCTGAGGTCTTCATTCAGAAAGACGCTATACAAATGGTCGTTTCCAGCTGAGCGTTGCGGCTGTCAGCAGGTAATAAGCGCCGAGGCATCGCTTTCATTTTGATGCGCAAAGGAAATTGAGCTTATTCGTTTCCGATTTATGAAAGAAATGCACATTTTCAGTGGCTATGGAGCACGTATGTGAATGTTTTGATAGCTTATTAGATGCAAACCAAACAGGAAAAAAAACAAATTAGAGATAATGCCAGAGCAGCTCAGTACCAGCAAGCAAGAAGTACATACTCTCCGAAAAGCACACGCTGAGAACAAATGCAGTTTCTGTTTGTGTCAGCGAGAGGTCCCTTTAGCAGCCTAGCATTAGGATGGCAGCGATCGCCTTCCCTTAGCACAGACAAATGTGTGAAGCCAACCGATGTTTACTGATGCCGGACCTGTGATGCGGCCGCCGCGCCTCTGAAGCCCTCCACCTCATGACCGATTGTGTTGTCCCGCCCGTGTGTGCTTGGCTCTCTGCCTGCGCGCCCGCCTGACCTCGCCCTTGTCGATCTCCATCCCTGCCTGGGCGCCCGCTGACCTCGCCTGTGCCTCGCCCCTTTGGTTCTCCTCCCGGTCGGATCCTCGGACGAGCTGGGCGGAAGGTTGTCGGGGCGCTGGATACGTCGAGTATGGCCTGTCGACGGGTTATATCAGGGTTGTATCGTGTCCGAGCTCTGTTCCGTATATATATATTTTTCCTTCTACTGAGGCTTCGTTATCTCCTATTCGGTGAATGCATTGCACGTGACCTTCCATTGCATTTTTTTTCCTGGATTGCACAGCCGACTGTACACCACCCCATGACATCATGCAACACGTGACCATGCATAGACCACGTGACTGGTCATGCGCCACGTGACTAGTCATGCGTACCATTGCACAAGATTCTCGCCGTGTGATTGGAAGGAAGTCCCGAGGCGAAGGAGGACGAGGAGGAGGAGGGAGGAGGAGGAGGAGGGGGAGAAGGAGGAGGAGGAGGAGAGGAGGAGAGGAGGAGGGGGGGAGAGGAGGAGGAGGAGGGGGGCGCGCGATGACAAGGAAAATCAAATGAACAATAGGGTAGACGAAGGAGAGGAGAAATAAAGGGAGAGATGAGGAGAGCGAGAGGGGGAGGAGAGAAGAAATAATGGGAGAGATTAGGAGAATGGGAGGGGGAGGAAAAGAGAGGAGAAATAATGGAGAGGTCAGGAGAGCGAGAGGGGGAGGAGGAGAGGAGAAATAATGGGAGATGAGGAGAATAGGAGGATAGGAGGGGGAAAAGGAGAGAGAGAAATAATGGGAAGATGAGAAGAATGGGGGGGAGGAGAGAGGAGAAATAATGGGAGAGATGAGGAGAGCGAGAGGGGAGGGAGAGGAGAAATAATGGGAGAGATGATAAGAATGGGAGGGGAGGAGGAGAGGAGAAATAAGGAAGAGATGAGGAGAATGGGAGGGGGAGGAGGAGAGGAGAAATAAAGGGAGAGATGAGGAGAATGGGAGGGGGAGGAAGGAGGGGAGAATAATGGGAGAGGGGGAAGGAGAAGAGAGGTGATAAGAGAAGGAGGGAGAGGAGCGGAGCGAGGCCCGGAGGAGGCCCCAGCGTGGCGGGGCCGGTGTCGGGGGCGGGCGGGCGGGCGGGTGGTTCCTTGTGGTCACGGGCGCACAACGCGAGTTATCGTACACCTGTCACGCAATACCAAGCAGGCCACGTCTGAGGCCAAGAAATGCCGTCGCCATTATATAGCGGCGAGGGGCAGTTTACGCTGTCGTGCCGGACCGGTTCCCTCCACGCCGCGCGCCCCGCCGTGTGTAGCGCGAGGGACCCCGTCACTCGCCCGGCCGGACTCTCGCCTCCTCCGTGCCGGCCCGTCATGCTGTCCATCATCATGCAGAGCGCCGCGACATGCGAGCCCCATGCTGCAGCTCCCCTCCTCCTCTCTCCCCTCTCCCTCCTCCCCTCCTCTCCCTCTTCTCCTCTCCCTCCCTCCCTTCCTCCCCCTCTCTCCTCCTTTCCCTGTCCTCCTCTCCTCTCCTCCTCTCCTCCTCCCTCCTCCCTCTCCTCTCCTCCCCTCTCCTCTCCTCTCCCTCTCCCTCTCCTCTCCTCCTCCCCCCACAAACGCCCACCTCGCATGCCGTGTCGGGCAGGCGTCTCCGTCACCCTGGCCATGCACGCGGTACGACGGGGGTTGTGCATGACGTTAAGAGCGAGCCAGAGGGGGGGGGTTGGGGGTGGAGGTGAGGGTGGGGGGAAGGGGAAGGGGAAGGGGAAGGAGGAGAAGGGGAAGGAGGAGAAGGGGAAAGGGGGAGGGGGAAGGGAAGGGGAGGGGAAGGGGAGAGGGGGGAAGGGGAAGGAGAAGGGGAAGGAGAAGAAGCAGAAGCAGAAGCAGAAGCAGAAGCAGAAGGGGAAGTAGGGCAGACTAGGGATTCTGGCAGGCGACGAGGAGGACCGTCGGGATCCCAGAATAAAGCAGAGGGCGAGGCAGAAGGGGAGAAGACACGCGGGGCTGTGACGTGCAGGTGCATCGTCTCGCAGTGGAGGGATTTTTTGAGGCCATCGTCTATATATCTTTATTTTTTTTTCTTTTCTTCGTCTATATATCTTTATTTTTTTCTTTTCTTTTGTTCGTCTATATATCTTTATTTATTTTTTCTTTTCTTCGTCTATATATCTTTATTTATGTTTTTTCTTTTCTTCGTCTATATATCTTTATTTATTTTTTTTTCTTTCTTTTTTGTCTCTCCGTAAATCGCGCGAGGGTGCCGATGTCACGACAGAAGACGAAGAATATAAAAAAAACAGAGAGAGAAAAAAAACACAAAAAAACAAAAGGAATGTCGCGTAAATAAAGCAAGGGACAAGGTAGGTAGGGAGGGGAGGGAGGGAGGGAGGGAGTAGGTAGGGTAGGGAGGACGAGGGGGGGGAGTGGGGGAGGGGGAGGGTTGTGAGACGGGAACTGTCACAGGAAATTTCCGCTGTCTGTCATGATGATTTCTTTTTGGCAACCTTTTTTTGACAATTTATTTGTATTTTTTTGGCAAGTTTTTTTTTCTATTTTTTTTTTTTTTTTGCATTTTTTTTGGGGGGGCAAGCTTTTTTTTTTCTTTCTTTTTTCTTTTTTTTTCTGCATACTGTCGCCGAGGGACTGGCTGGGATGAGCTTCTTGTGGTTCTTATTCTCGCCCAAGAACGCTGCCTCCGCCCCTCGCTCTTTCGCGTTCGCTTGTGTGGGCGTGCTCTTCTTGTCTTGCTGCTCGTGTTGTCCTTGTTTTTTTTTTAGCATGTGCAATCGGGCTGTTCCGTACTTTGCGAATTTATGCACTTGCGCTGTACTGGGCATTCGCGAGTAGTGCAATTATGTCTTCCATGAATTCGAACTTGGTGGAGGTGTTGGTCAGTCTGCTGGGCTTGGGTTTTTGTGCGAAGAGGATCACATATGCACGCACGCACGCACACAGGCGCTCACACACGCACTTAGATACACACAGGTACACGCGCAGGCACATACATAGAGACGTTTTCAGATACCAGGCGCGGCAGCACGCGCACGCACACGCACACAGCACACCGCACACGCACACACACACACAACACACACACACACACACACACACGCAACACACACACACACGACACACAACACACACACACACACACCACACACACACACACACACACCACACACACACACACACACACACACACACACACACACACGCGCTCACCACTCACTCACTCACTCACTCACTACACACTCACATAATATATGTAGGCTCTAGCTAGCTTATTTTGCCCTATATTATGTCAGTTTGTATTATGCACTACGTTTATCCTAGCATTAGCAAGAGGTAGTATCACGTGACTCGAGCACGGGAGGTGAGCGGTGGTGATGCTCTGATGTGTGTCGCCTGTCCATGCTCCTCCTTCAAGGTCACCTCTCCCTCCCTCCCCCTTCCTCTCTCTCTCTCTCTCTCTCTCTCTCTCTCTCTCTCTCTCTCTCTCTCCTCTCTCTCTCTTTCTCTCTCTCTCTCTCTTCTCTCTTTCTCGTTTTCTCTCTCTCTTCTCTCTTCTCTCTCTTCTCTCTCTCTCTCTCTCTCTCTCTCTCTCTCTCTCTCTCTCTCTCTCTCTCTCTCTCCTCTCTCTCTCTCTCTCTCTCTCTCTTCTCTCTCTCTCCTCTCTCTCTTCTCTCTCTCTCCTCTTCTCTCTCTCTTCTTCTCTCTCCTCTCTCTCTCTCTCCTCTCTTCTTCTCTCTCTCTCTTCTCTCTCTCTCCTCTCCTCTCTTCTCTCTCTCTCTCTCTCTCTTCTCTTCATTTCTCTCTCTTCTCTCTCTCTCTCTCTCTCTCTCTCTCTCTTTACTCTTCTCTGCTCTCTCTCTCGTCTCTCTCTCTTCTCCTCTCTTTCTCCTACCTGTACGTGTATGTGTGTGTGTCTCTCTTTCTTTTCGCCCTTTCCTGCTTCCATCATATCCAGCGGTCTTGTTCTCTTTCCTTGCCATGTCCCCATTCTTCTGCCCATCTTCTTTCCTGAATGTATTATTGTTTTCCCCTCTGATTCTCATTTTGTTTCTTGCGACAATCTTTGTGATATCCTGTTCCTCAGTTCTTTCTCTTTATTTGTTTTTTTCTTGTCTCCCTTCCTTCCTTTTTTCGCATGCTTCTTTTCCTTTCCTTTTTCTTGTTGTTCTTCTCACTATCATCTTTCGCCTCTCCTCCTCTCCACCCTCCTCCTCCTCCCTCTTTATCTTCCCCCTCCTTCCTCTTCCTCCGCCTCCTTGCTTCAGCTCCACCTCTTCCTCCCCTCCATCCTCTCCTTCCTCTTCCTTCTCCTCCTCCTCCTCCTCTTCCTCCGCCTCCCTCTTACCCCCTCTCCCTTCATCCTGTTCCTCTTCCTGGAACATCGACGTATCTATTTGTGTTCTTATCTAATAAAGATAAACGTTATGGTCTTTCTTACTTCCTTTGTGAGCGTTTCACTCTCTCGGTACTCGTTTTCATACACGCACACAAGGTCAAAACAAATACTTATTTAGATCATGCACGTACACGCATTTCCATTGTATGTATGCATGCACGCCACGCGCATGCCCAGTTGCCCATTCACCCAGCCCGGGTCTTCTTACACGCACGCACGCACCCACGCAAGCATACTTAGTCCTCCCCTCCCCTCCTCCGTACACATGGAAACTGAGACACAAACACATACACGCACACACACGAGTCTACAGGGAGGCACAGATATAAACACCGGCACACGCATATATAGGGTAGTCACAGATAGACAAAGAGAAAAAGATAGATAACATAGATTGACATAGACACAGACAGATAACAAACAAGGGTGGCAAACGCATACACAGACAGACAGACAGGCGCGCGGCGCACACACACACACACACACACACCACACACACACACACACACACACACACACACACACACACACACACAGCACACACACACACACACACACACACACACACACACACACACACACTAAGGCATACACAGAGACACACATTGTAGCACACACTCCATGGCAGGTGAGACATATCTTGTTCAGGTGATAAGCAAGTTAATAAACACTATCGCTTGTGTTAGTCGATAAGGGTGATAAGATTCTCATAAGGACCACACCATTTTTTTTTATTTGTTGTTTATTAATATTTTATCTTTTTTTTTTTTTTACTGTGTTTTCCTTTTCTTTTCCGTGTTAAGATAAGTCGCTAGTTTGAGGAGGAAAATTTTAAAGCAGGTGCCGATGTGGTTGTGCGGGTACTAGTGTGGGTACGGGCGCGGGTGTGGGTTTGAGTGTGGGTGCGGATGCGGGTTTGGTGCTGGTGTGGAGGGATGATGTGGGTCGGGGATGTGTGGTGTACGGATTGAGGTTGTGTGGGGGTGTAGCGGTGCGGTTTTGTGAGTGTGGGTTTTGTGGAGTGTTGCTGGGGGGGGTGCATATGGAGTTGGGGATGTGCGGAATGTTGAGATGGTGGGTCGGGTGTGGATGCCGACGTTGGTGCGCGGGGTGCATGGCGTGGCGGTGCGGAATGACCGTGGTGTGCGGTGCTGGCTGTGGGTGCGCAAGCTTTCAGATGCCGGGTGGATTGGTGCGGGGATGCGGTAGGGGTTTGCGGGTAGTGGATGCGACATGCGACTTTTGTGCGAGGTGGATAGCGGATGGCTTGCCGTCGCAGGATGGCGGGATTGACGTGCGTGCGGCAAAATTGTGGATGCGATTTCTGGTTGCGGGGTTGGAGGGCGTGGGCGGGTGGGTGCGGGGGTGTGGTGTGGAATGGCGACCTTTTGGTTTATGCCGGACGGTGATGGCGTGGGTGCGGATGACGCGTCGTGTGAGAGTGGCGCGTGGATGCCGACATGCGACTTTGTGGTGCCGGTGTGGATGCGGATGGGCACCGTCGCCGGGATGCGGATGACGTGAGTGTGGTGCGGGTGTGGATGCAGACTTTGGTGACGGTGTGCATGCGGATTCGTTGTGCGGAATGACGTGTGTGGATTGCGCACTTTTGATGCCGGGGTGGATGGCGCGGTTTGAACTGCGTGCGATGAAGCGATAGTCGTGGTGTGGGTGCGGGTGTGGATGCGACGTGCCGGGGATAGGTTCGGATTTGTGCCGATGACTGGGTGCGGGTGTGGATGCGACTTGGGTGTTTTTGCCGGGTGGATGGCGGTCATGACGGTGGGTGCGGGTGTGGATGCGGAACATGCGGACTTTTGGATGCCGAGGTGGTATGCGTGATGGCGCCGTCCGGGATCATGCAGGATCGACGTGGGTGCGGTTCGTGCGTCGTGGATGCTCGCTTTTGGGTGACGGTGTGAATGGTCTTGTCGCGGGGCGGAGGACGTGGGTGTGGCATAGGGTGTATGGTGTGGGATGCCCGGCTTTTCGGTTTACGGCGTCTGTGGATGGATGTCGCGGGTGCGGGAATGACAGTGTGGTTGGGCTGGTGGCGTGGAGATGCCAGCTTTTGGTGTTGACTGGTCCTGTGGATGGTGGTCGCGGGTGCGGATGACGTGGGATGTGGAGGGGTCGTGGATGGCGGCTTTGGTGACTAGTGTGGAATGGTGCTCAGGGTGCGTGGAAGGTGCGGAGTGTGAGATGCGACTTTTGGTGGCGGTGTGATGCGGATGGCCGTGCGGCGAGGGGTGCGGATGTGGGTGCGGGTGTGGATTGCCGACCTTTAGGCTTTGCCAGTGTGGATGGCGTGAGGTGCGTGGGCAGGATTTTGGTGGCCGGGTGGTGGAGTGCGGATGACCGCCCTCGGGTGCGAATGTGCAACGTGTGCGGGTGGTTCTTCTTCGAGCATGCGCGTCCCGCCTCGATAGGAACGGCCGCCGTAGGTTTGTGGACATGGGAATTAGCCCTGTATAACAGGAGTCGCCGGGGACTCCGTTAACTGCCCATGATTAACGGGGTCTTGGTGAAGGATTGGAGCCGGACCCCCCCCCCTCCTCGCTCGCCCTCTCTGTGTTTCTCTTTCTCGCTCTTCTCTCTTCGTTTGGTCTCTCTCTTCTCTCTCTTTGGTCTCTCCTCTCCTCTCTCTCTCTGGTTGTTCTTTCTCTCTCTCATTTTTCTTTGCGCTCTCTCTCTCCTTTTTGTCTATTCTCTCTCATCTCTGTAGTCTTTCTCTCTCTCTCTTTAGTCTTTTCTCTCTCTCTCCTTTGTCTTATCTCTCTCTCTCCTTTGTCTTTCTCTCTCTCTCTTTGTCTTTCTCTCTCTTCCTTTGTCTTCTCCTCTCTCTTCTCTCTCTCTCTCTTTGTCTCTCTCTTTCTTTGTCTCTCCTCTCTCTCTTCTCTTCTCTCTCTCTCTCTGTCTCTCTCTCTCTCTCTCTCTCTCTCTCTCTCTCTCTCTCTCTCCTCTCTCTCTCGGCCCCTTTTTTCTCGTTCTTTCCTTCCGTTTCTTCGTTATCCTCCTTCCCACTTTTTCCTATTCCATTTCTTCTAATTTTTGTCCTTCCCTCCCCCTCTTCCCTCACTTTCCATTCCCTGATCCTTTTCCTCTTTTTCCTCACCTTATTCTTCACCTTTATCTGCCTTTTCTTCTCTTCTTCATCTCCGTCTCCGCTTGTTCATTCGTCTTTATCCTTTCCTTTTCCCTTTTCTCTTCCTTTGCCCTTTCCATTTTCCTTCCCCCTTTCCTTATCCTTCCCATTCCCCTTCTTTTTGTTGTTCTTTTTCTCCTCCTCCTTCCCTTCTCCTTCTTCTCTTCCTCCTCCTCTCCTGCCCCCTCCCTCCTCCTCCTCCTCCCTCCTCCCTCCTCCTCCTCCTCCTCCCCTCCTCCCCCTCCCCTCCTCCTTCCTCCTCCTCCCCTCCTCCCCATCCTCCTCCTCCCCCCTCCTCCCCCCTCTCTCTTCCTCTCCTCCCTCCTTTCTTCTTCATATTCCTCCTCCTCGCTTATCTTCTTCCTCCCTCCTCCGCCTCTTCTTGTTTCTTCCTCTTCACCCAGCACACGTTGAAGATGCGACGGCGTGGGAGGGGTTTAGAGAGGACGTCACCACGTCATTACATTACTAAGTGGAATTCTTTTGCCGACAAAACGTCAACAGCGCTTACTGTTACTTTGGTTATCATGTCTTCCAGAAAGATTTGCTACCACGATGTGTCTGTCAGGCGGGAGTCGGCGTGTGGGTGAGTGGAGATCGCCTGATGTGATACCCAAAGGGAAGAGCAGATCAGTGGGCTGCAGGGTGTGGGAGGGCTGTGATGAGGTTTGGTGGCGAGGTGTGTAGCAGTATGGGGGGTGTGGGGGAATGGGGCAAGTGGGGAAGTGATGGGAGGGCTGTTAGGATACGGGCGTGGGGAGGTGTGTTACGTTTCCGCTCGGGTGTGGGTTTGGTGGTTGAGACTAAGATTTAATGCCGGCAAGGAGGAGAAGGGCGCGGCGAGGAGAAAAGGAGGAGGAGGAGGGGAGGGAGGAAGCCTAGCTCGGGCGAGGCGTAGTGTGTGATGTGTTGTGTTGATGGGTTATGGGTGGGGGGTTCGTGTTGTTGAAGATCGTTTTGGGTAAAGGTAGGACTGGCCGGATGACTGATAGATTGGAATAGACAGATAACACAAGGGGGCGGACTGCCTGTCTATCAGATGCCAGACTCATTTATATTATTGGGAAGTCAATCAATCAGGCAGGCAGACAGAGACAGACAGACAGGCAGACAGAGACAGAAGAACATCCAGAGAATTGAGAACAGTTCAAGACCAAACAGACAGACAGACAGACAGACAGAAAGTCAGAACAGAGCAGACAGAGCCAGAAGAGCATACAGAAAATTATACAGTCAAAAAGACACAGACATACAGACAGACAGGCATGCAGAAAGTCAGGCAGTGAACCAGATAGAGACAGAGACACAAGCACGAAGCCACAAAGCCAGGCAAACAGGCATTCATGAAGTCCGACAGCCAGGCTAACGGAGCCAGCCGCACAGACGGAAAATGTAGTCTGGCTGCAGCTGCCCCGTCCCGAGCCAAGTGAATGGGGAACCTCGTGTGACGCAACAAGTGGGTGGAAATCCTCGTCGTGGAAATCCTACGAATTTAACTCGTCGTGGAAATCCTCCGAATTTAACTCGTCGTCAATAGCAAGTAGCTAGCGTAGGCGTCGCACCCACCCCACACACACACACACACACACACGTAAAGGCATCAAGTACGGCATCTATTCGAGGAGGAAATGCCGGTAAAGAGCAGACTCCTTTCCTGTTTTGGTGGAGCTCATCTCGTGTTTTTTTTTTTTTCTGGATGTCTACGCACCGATTATCGTGCGGTAGTTTGGCTCTCGTTTGCCTCTGTTTATGTGCGTATGTTTATATATATGTGTATGCGTGTGGTGCGTGTGTGTGTGTGTGTGTGTGTGTGTGTGTGTGTGTGTGTGTGTGTGTGTGTGTGTGTGTGTGTGTGTGTGTGTGTAGTGTGTGTGTTTGTATTGTTTTTATTTTTCTATTCTTTATTCTTATTCATCATTAACTTTTATTATTGTTTGTTTTGTTGTGTTGTTGTTGTTGTTTTGTTGTTGTTGGTTTTATTAGTCATCACCATCACCACACCACATCACAATTATTCTAATAATGTGGTGTGGTCGGAGGGGGCGTGCCAGTCACCGAGGAGAGCAAGTAGGTAGCAAACAGTCAAGTAAGGCAAGTGTGGAAGTAGTCAGTCAGTAGGACGAAGGGACTCCTCTACACGGGCGGCGGAGAGTTGTGACGCTTGGTCGTGGGACTCCGTGTACTCCACCCTTGTTGTTGGCCTGGGCTTCCGACAGGCCTTCGTGTTCGTCTTCCTTTGCTCCACGCGCCTTTCTCGTCTCGGTCTGCGGCTGTTTGGGGCTGTCTGCCTGTCTGTCTGTCTGTCTGTGAAGTTGGTTGTCTTTTGTTTGTTTATGTTGGTCTGTTTCTCTTTTGGTCAGGGTTCTTTTTTTTCTCTCACTGCCTCTCTTGTCTGGTTCTATTTCTCTTCTTCCCTCTCTCTTCCCTCTCCCTCTCCCTCTGCACCTCCCTCCCTCACTTTCATCCTCATATAAAGATTTTTTCGCCTTCCGTTGTCCTCACTTGTTCAAGGTTTTACAGCGTGCCTCGAAAAACAAAAAAGAAACGAAAAAAGGTAAAAAAAAAAAAGAAAGAAAAATAGGCTAAAGCGAGCGACTCTTACTGGTGAATAAACCTCATTTCTCTCTCTCTCTCTCTCTCTCTCTCTCTTCTCTCTCTCTCTCTCTCTCTCTCTCTCTCTCTCTCTCTCTCTCTCTCTCTCTCTCCCTTCTCCCTCCCCCTCCCCTCCCCCTCCCCCTCCCCCTCCCCCCTCCCCCCTCCCTCCCTCCCTCCTCCCCTCCCCCTCCCTCCCTCCCTCCCTCCCCTCTCCTCTCTCCTCTCTCTCTCTCTCTCTCTCTCTCTCTCTCTCTCTCTCTCTCTCTCTCTCTCTCTCTCTCTCTCTCTCTCTCTCTCTCTCTCTCTCTCTTTGAATTCCCGCGTCTCTTTGGTTAGCGGGGGCCGAGGTGAGTCCCCGAAGGAGGCTCCGTTAAAACGTGGTTTATTCTCAGCTTTTGACTGGAGCTGCATCCTTCATCCATCCTCTCCTCCTCTTTCTCCTCCCTTTCTTCTTCTTTTTCTTCTTCTTCTTCTTATTATTATTATTATTTATTATAATTATTCTCCTCTTCTTCCTCCTCCTCCTTCTCACCTCTCTCATCCCCCTCCACTCCCCTCCTTCCCTCCCCTCCCTCTCTCCCTCCCTCCTCCCCTCCCCCTCCCCTCCCCTCCCCTCCCTCCCTCCCTCCCTCCCTCCCTCTCTCCCCTCCCCTCCCCCCTTTCCACCCCTCCCTCCCTCTCCCCCCTTTCATCCTACATAGACCGCATCCCACGAGCATTGCAAAAGCCTCTCGGGTCGTCTCGTCCATTGCGCGCGCGGGAGGTCGTACTGCCGTGGTCGCCGTGGGTCGTGCGTCGTCGCATTTCGGGCCCCGGGGGGAGTGCGCTGGGCGGGGTCCTGCCGTGTCGCCGTGGTCGTGCCGTCGCATTTCGGGTCGGGGGCGGGGTCGTGCCGTCGCCGTGGTCGTGCGTCGTCGCATTTCGGCCCGGGGGAGTCGTCTGGGCGGGGGTCGTACTGCCGTGGTCGGCCGTGGGTCGTGCGTCGTCGCATTTCGGCCCCGGGGGGAGTCGTCTGGCGGGGGTCGTACTGCCGTGGTCGCCGTGGGTCGTGCGTCGTTCGCATTTCGGGCCCCGGGGGAGTCGTCTGGGCGGGTCGTACTGCCGTGGTCGCCGTGGGTCGTGCGTCGTCGCATTTCGGGCCGGGGAGTCGTCGTGGCGGGGTTCGTACTGCCGTGGTCGCCGTGGGTCGTGCGTCGTCGCATTTCGGGGCCCCGGGGGAGTCGTCTTGGGCGGGGTCGTACTGCCGTGGTCGCCGTGGGTCGTGCGTCGTCGCATTTCGGCCCCGGGGGAGTCGTGCTGGGGGGGGTCGTACTGCCGGGTCGCCGGGGTCGTTGCGTCGTCGCATTTCGGGCCCCGGGGGGAGTCCGTCTGGGCGGGGTCGTTACTGCCGTGGTCGCCGTGGGTCGTGCGTCGTCGCATTTCGGGCCCCGGGGGGAGGTCGTCTGGGCAAAACAGCCCCTCGATCCACTTCTTGTTTTTCTGATTTTTTTTTGTTTTTTTTTTTTCGCTTCTGATGTTGATGCCTCGGGGGACGGCGGGTGGGTGGAGGGGGGAGGGAGGAGGGAGGGTGAGAGGGTGGGAGAGGGAGGGAGGGAGGGGAGGGAGGGGAGGAAGGGAAGAGGAGGGGTAAGAGGGTGAGAGGGAGGGGAGGGAGGAGAAGGGAGGGGAGGGTAAGAGGGTGGGAGGGAAGAAGGGAGGGGAGGAGAGGGAGAGGGGGGAGGGAGGAGAGGGAGGGAGGGGAGGGGAAGGTGAAGGGAGGGAGGAAGGGACGGACGCAGGTAAATGGGCCTGGGGAGAAGGAGGGAGGTGGGAAGAAAGGGAGGGGAGAGAGTGAGTGGGCGGGAATTGAAGGGAGAGGGATTGTGACCCATTTTTTATTTTTTATTTTATTTTATTTTTTTATATCCTGAATACGAGTTTCTCTTCGACGTCTGCTGGAAGGCAAGATGCCGCCTCGGGTTGAAATCCTCTTTCTAGCTTAGTCTGGAAGGAATGGCGCTATTGTCGTTTTCGTTCGTGTATCTCGCGTTCGGGTATCCTGCGTTCGTGTAGCGTTCGTGCTCGCGTTTCGTGTATCCTGCGTTCGTGTATCTCGCGTTCGTGTATCCTGCGTTCGTATAATTCGTATGCGTGTTCGTGTATCCGCGTTCGTGTATCGCGTTTCGTCTCGCGTTATCCTGCGTTCGTTATCTTGCGTTGTGTCTCGCGTTCGTGTATCTCGCGTTCGGTATCTGCGCGTTCGTTCGTGTATCCTGCGTTCGGTATCCTCGCGTTCGTGTATCTCGCGTTCGTGTATCCTGTGTTCGTGTATCTCGCGTTCGTGGTATCCGCGTTCGTGTATCCTGCGTTCGGTATCTCGCGTTCGTGTATCCTGCGTTCGTGTATCTCGCGTTCGTGTATCGTTCGTGTAAATCCTCGTTCGTGTATCCTGCGTTCGTGCGTTCGTGTATCTCGCGTTCTATATCTGCCGTTCGGATCGTCGCGTTCGTATATCGGTGTCAGGACGAAACTTAGTTAGTGTGTTGGAGTCGAGTAAATATTCGGTTCGTATTTTGCTTGCTCTAAAAATGCGATCTCGGTGTTATTGGAATAAAGGCACTTATACACACGTACGTAAGGGTCACCTTGTTGTTTAGAATGGTATGCAGTGAACCGAAAGGCTATTGAGATAGAATTCAATGAAAAAAGGGAAGTATTATGTACGTAAACCACGCGGTTTCGGTTGAACTTGATTATACAGACGAGGAAGTGACTCCTACATCGCATACAGACAAATGGTTCAGAATGATTCGCTGTGAACCAATTAGCCCATTATGAGACTGAGTTCAATAAAAAAAGGAAGTGTAATGTACGTAAACTACACGAAATAACGAAAGATAAAGAGGCGGTAACTCCCAGACCTTTATATTACGAACGAATGGAAATTTCATGGGCCTCCAGTGAACCAATAACCCATTATATATATTCAATGAAAAAGGATGTGTAAATTAGCCCATTAAAAGACTGAATTCAATAAAAAAGGAAGTGTAAATTAGTCCATTAAAAGACAGAATTCAATAGAAAGAGGAAGTATAATGTACGTAATAACGAGAGAAATGACGAGAAAGGAGACACGCGGCAACTCCCACACCTAATATTACGAACGAATGGAAATTTCATCGGCCAACCACGTTTAGCGGGCGGTCGAGCATGCCATACTGAGTCAGCGCTGTAAAAAAAAAGAAAAAAAAAAAAAAAAGAAAAAAAAAAGGCGTGACGAAACCGACCCAGTTTCCGCCCACGATTTTTTTTTCTCTGTGTGTAACTGTAGGAAAGAGAGAGGAGAGAGAGAGAGAGAGAGGAGAGAGAGAGAGAGAGAGAGAGAGAGAGAGAGAGAGAGAGAGAGAGAGAGAGAGAGAGAGAGAGAGAGAGAGAGAGAGAAAAGGCGTGAGCTTTGTGTGTCTTACCGTTTGTTTGTGAGTGGTTTTCTTTGTTGCATGCGTGGCCTCGTTCGTTGTTTGTTTGTGTGTTTGCTCTTTCGTTTTACAGTTGCGTCCTCGTATTTTTTTTCCTTTTTTTATTTGTGTGTATCTTTTCTTGTTGTTTGTTCTTTGTCTTAGCTTTATCTTGCGTCTTCATCTCTCTCTTTTTCTTTATTTTTATTGTGGTGTATCTTTTCTTCTTGTTTGTTCTTTGTCTTGTCTTTGTGAACTCTTTTTCACTTTCATTTCGTTTTGTTTTCTTTCTTTTTTCTCTTTCTGTGAGATTGTGTCGTCTTTGTTTCGCTCCCTGTTTATCTCACGTTTCCCATCTCCCCTTTCACGTCTCTCTTCTTTATTTCATTCCCCCGTTTCTCTTTGTTTATCTCTTCCTCTCTTCTCTATCTTCCTCTTACCTCTTCTCTTTCTTTTCTTCCCTTCGCTTCTCTTCCTTCCCTTCGCTTCTCTTCTCTTTCCCTTCGCTTCTTTCTCTCGCTTCTCTTCTCTCCTCTCCTCTCCTCTCTCCTCTCTCTTCTCATCTTCACTACTCTTTACTCCTTCTTCATCTGTCACTCCCCTTTCTTGTCCTCTTCCTCCCTCCTCCCCATCCTCATCCCATCCCCTCACCTCTCTCCCCTCTCCTTCACCTTCTCCTTCTCATTCCCTCTCCTCTCCTCTCCCTCTCCTCTCCTCTCCTCTCTCTCTCTCCTCTCCTCTCCTCTCCTCTCCTCTCCTCTCCCTCCTTCTCCTCCT
>NW_020870091.1:1441187-1448687 GCF_003789085.1 Penaeus vannamei | reverse complement strand
TGATGCAATTTAATCCAGTTTCTTCAATTAAGCATAACCTTGAGAGTTTCGCGATTAATCGAAAAAATAGAAAAAAAGAAAAGAAAAAAAACGAAGAAAAAAGCAACCTAAAAAGGAGAACGAAATAAAAGAAAACAAGGGAAGATGAAAAGAAAAAAAGAGAAAAGGGAAAAATGAAAAGAATAAAGAGAAAAGGGAAAAATGAAGAGAAAAAAAAGAGAAAAGGGAAAAATGAAAAATTAGGAAAACTGAAAATAAGAGAAAAGGGAAAAATGAAAAGAAAAAGAGAGAAAAGAAAAAGAAAAGGAAGTAATAAAAAGAAGAAAAGAAAAGAAAAAGAACATAAACCGAAGGAACCCACATAAGACAGCGCGGGCGTGAGTGTGTCGCGGGCGAGACCATACTCACCCCTACAGGCCACGCGGGCGGCCTTCCTGCCCTCAACCGCCCCCGACCTTCACGCCCGCGACGGCCAACGGGTTCACCCAAACCGCCCACGCCGCCGCCCACGCCCTCTGACTCCGGTGGGCGTGTTGCCAGTGGCTCTTACGCGCGCGCGCACTCGACCGCGGACGGACACACACGCATGCGCAAACACTCGGACGCGTACAGTTAGTCAGCCGTATGTGCGGGCTGGCGTGCGTTCGTGTGCGGACTGGGGCTTGCGTATTAATATTAATGATAGTAATGATGATAATGATAATAATGATGATAATAATGATGATAATAATGATAAGGATAATAATAATAATATATAATAATATAAGATAATAATGATAAGGATAAGGATACTAATGATAATAATAATAATAATAATGATAATGATAATGTTAATAGTAATGATTTAGGGTTTGCTGTGACAGGTTCTTGTAACATCAGTCAGATTGTGGCTTGTCTGTTTATTGTGCTTATGGGGGTGTTTGGGGATTGGTACATTTGCGTGTACATTTTGACTCTGTTTTTGTTGTTTTTTGTCATATTTTGCATTTTTTTGCATGTATCTATGTACGTACGCATGCACGTCACCCCCACAGACACTCATTCACTCGCTCAGTCTGTCTGTTTGTCAGTCAGTCAGTCAATGTCAGTCAGTCAGTCAGTCAATGTCAGTCAGTCAGTCAGTCAATGTCAGTCAGTCAGTCAGTCAATGTCAGTGTCAGTCAGTGTCAATGTCAATCACTCACTCATTCACTCGCTCAGTCAGTCTGTCTGTCAGTTAGTCAGTGTCAGTCAGTCAGTGTCAGTCAGTCAGTTAGTCAATGTCAGTCAGTCAGTCAGTCAGTCAATGTTAGTCAGTCAGTGTCAGTCACCCACCACACCACACGACACACCCACACCGACCTTCACCCCACGCCCCACAATAATCCACATCCAGTAACGCCCCCCTTCTCTCTCTTTCTCCCCCCACAGGACCTGAAGCTCCTGACAGAGAGCTTAAAAGGTCGACCTGAGTACTGCTGTCTCGAGGGCGAAAAAGATGTCAACCGACGTAAGAATCGCTACAAGGACATCCTTCCATGTGAGTATTGTTGGCGTATGGTGTGGTTTTAGTCTTATTTTTGTATAATCTTGTTCATGGTCATTAGTCATCATTCTTGCCATCATCACCATCAAATCATCACCACCAAAAGCTATCATGATCATGTTTTATCAAATAATCGGCGTCGTCATCATCATCATCATCTTCATCATCTTCATCTTCATCATCTTCATCTTCATCTTCATTCACATCTCATCTTCATCTTCATCATCATCATCATCATCATCATCATCATCATCATCATCAACATCATCAACATCAACATCATCATCATTATCGTCATCATTATCGTCGTCATCATCATTATCATCATCATCACATCATCTCCGTTATCATCATCGCCTCCATGGTTCTTTTATTCATTTCCTTTCTTTGTCTCTACCTGTGTTTATGCTCTGTTTATCCATCAGCTTCTCTGTCTCTTTATTTTGGCTCCTTGCATGTCAGCTGATTTGCATATATCCGTCTTTTCGCGCAGATCACAAGGGAATCTCTTGGGCTTGATTAAAACGGGTGTTTACACATATCTGCCTTGAAGGTGTATGAAAGATATGAGGTTTGTTGGTCTGCATAAGCGTGGTATTTGCGGAAACACTTGGCAGCCGAGTGAGTGTGCAGTAATTATAACAATGCCAAGGTGAGAGAGAGTTTTGTGTTGTGTGATATAGATACATAATGCATACGTATATGCGTGTGTATGCATATGTAGATATGTACATGTATGCTTACATGATTGTGTGTGTGTGTGTGTGTGTGTGTGTGTGTGTGTGTGTGTGTGTGTGTGTGTGTGTGTGTGTGTGTGTGTGTGTGTGTGTGTTGTGTGACATGCGACGTGTGTGTATGTGTTCATGCGTGTGAATGTGTTTCTTCGTATATGCAAGACAGAGAAGCAGATTGTTATTAAAATGCTATTTGTCATTTTTTTCGACCTCCTTAAGACATCAGTTGCGAAAGATTTTGACGTTTGCATGACGAGCAGATTAAGGAAAACGGCAGAGAGTGTGTCAGCTGATTTGCGAAGAGACGCCGCGGGCCGTACGACGAAACGAGCAGCCATTAACGAGCTTGGCAGAGTATGACAGCGAATATTTTGGGGCCTGACCTATTTCCTGGGCCGTGAGGGGAGGGGCCGGCTTGCCCATTACAAGGTTAGAAGTACACGAGTACTGTACAGATGCCAAGTACTCTGCTCGACCAAAGTGCAGAGAGGGAGTTCAGAATTTTTGCTGAAGACGGCTTTGTAACTTTTCTATGCTGGAGAAAAACGTTTGATGTTCTGGGTCTTGGAGACTTTATTAAATAGGTAACTGGGTCTTGAAACGTTTGTTCAAGACGTTTTTTGAAGAGAAAGTTGTCGAAGCAAATGGGAAATTAAGAGGGAAAATAGGCTCTTGAGGGCTTCGCAAGACAGACGTAACAAGTATTACACAAGGTGGGTCGCAGGATGTTGTTTTCCGACTTTTTTTTAACGCGGGAGTGACAAACGGTCCGTCTGGAGCGCAAGGTGTGACGAGGGGGACGAGCGAGAAGAAGAATGTCAGGAGGGGGACGAGCGAGAAGAAGAATGTCAGGAGGTAAGAAGTGCGAGGCAGCGGGTAACAGTTGTTGGCTGAGTCAGCAGGAAACAGCCGTAACGCAGGCTATCAGTTGCAGCGTCGTCGGCGCTCGCAGATGGACCGCCGGACCGCACTTGACCGCGTGACACAACCGCCTCGGTGATTCGCTGTCAAGAGTCCTCTAGGGGTGGGGGGAGGGGGCGAGAGAAGGGCAGGGGATTGTGGGGGGAGAGAGAGAGGGGGCAGGGGATTGGGGGAGAGAGAGGGGCAGGGATTGGGGGAGAGAGAGAGGGCAGGGGAGGGAGGAGAGAGAGAGGGGGCAGGGATAGGGAGGAGGAGGAGGGGGGCAGGATAGGGAGGAGGAGAGAGAGGGCAGGGGATAGGGAGAGAGAAGGGGGAGGGGGAGGGAGGGAGGAGGAGAGGGGGCAGGGATAGGGAGGAGAGAGAGGGGGGCAGGGGGGTAGGAGAGAGAGAGAGGGGGGAGGGGATAGGGAGAGAGAGAGGGGGGGCAGGGTAGAAGGAGAGAGAGCAGGGGGGCAGGGGATAGGGAGAGAGAGAGAGGAGGAGGGGCAGGGGATAGGGGGAGAGAGAGGGGGGGCAGGGATAGGGAGGAGAGAGAGAGGGAGGGGATAGGGAGGTAGAGAGAGAGGAGGGGCAGGGGATAGGGAGGAGAGAGAGGGGGGGCACAGGGATAGGGAGGAGAGAGAGAAGGGGGGGCAGGGGGCAATCCACGCACCAAATCACGGCGAGAACTAGAATCCGAGAAATCTGGACCTTGATGCGGAGTGGGGACGGCTCTGGAGGTGAAGTGCAAATGGATTGTTTAATTCGACTCGAGTGATTTACGACTCGCGTTGCTCCGGGCGGTCGAAACAGGTGTCGCTTCGTCGTTTTGTCTCCGCCGCGCGCGTGTGTGTGTGTGTGTGTCTCTCTCTCTCTCTCTCTCTCTCTCTCCCTCTCTCTCTCTCTCTCTCTCTCTCTCTCTCTCTCTCTCTCTCTCTCTCTCTCTCTCTCTCTCTCTCTCTCTCTCTCTCTCTCCCTGTGGGCGGGGATCGCGGGGTCCGGGCGTGCGATTCTTGGTTCTTGTTTCAGTTCTTCGTTTGTGTGAAGCTTGTTTTCTTTGCGTTTTTTGTGGGTCTTGTTTTCTGTTGTTTTCCCGTTGACAGGCCTTCTCTCTGTTTTCTTGTTAGTTGTTTTCTCGTTAGGATTCTGTCGTTCCGCTGTTTCCTTGTGGTTCGGATTAAGCTTTGTTTTCTCTACTTCGGCGAGGGTTTGGGTCCAGCGGCGAACTCTCTCTCGTAATCCCTTAAACTTCGGGGCATTTTGGAAGCGTGGGCTCGGGAGGGGGAGCGGGGGCGTGTTTGCTCATTCGGGGTCGGATTCCGGGTTTTAGCGGAGGAATGTCTCCCTAGTTGACCGAGGGGCGAGGGTGCCTTTCGTCGCGCCCGAAGTCGGGGCTTAGAGGGTGATTAATTAGAAGGGTTCAGGGGCGGGGGGGGGGGAGAGGGAGGGGATGGGGGGGATGATGCAGGCGCCGGTGTGTGTGTGTGTGTGTTGTCTGCTGGTGACGAGGGCACTGCGCGTGGCACCCGCGGTCTCTCGGTACTAGGCACTGCCAGCCCGCATCCTCCTGTCCCCTCCCCCCTCCTCTCCCCTTGCCCCCCTCCTCGCCCACCTGCCCAGGCTTACCTCAGGGATCCCGCGGCCAGGAATAATTTATGGGGAGTAAAGGTAGACGATGTACATACTCAGCTGTTGCGCCGCGGGTGGAGAGTGTGTGTGTACGACGCAGGTGCCAGCGGCTGGGCGTAAACAGGGAGGGAAAACAAACAGCGCTGATTGAGGTCTAATGAACAGAGGTTGCCGGACCGGATGGAGAGGGAAATGTTCAAAATGTTCAAAGTAAACGTCTTTAGAAACGCTCATGTGGGATGGGAACTGTATGAGAAGAGTCACAACGGGAACACTGTACAACTCTCTCTCTCTCTCTCTCTCTCTCTCTCTCCCCCCCCCCTGCCCCCGCTCCGAAGGTTGTGATGAGAAGTGAATGAACATCGGAGGGTGTATATAAATAGAAGAAAAACTGGATTGGCAATCAAAAGTCCATTAGGGGAGACGATCACGCTGATTCCCCCTACGAGGGTCGCACAACTCATTTGACTTTTTCACCTTATCCGGCCCTTTCGTGATTTTTTCCCTGATTGCGGGCGGCGGCGAGCACGTTTGGGTCCCTCCCGGCGCGGTCGGGGATGATCTCATCGCCTCTCATCTCTCCGCCGGGACGGGATGCTGCGAGATCGAATGAGGAAGTGGATTTGCAGGATCGGGACGGGGGCTTCGGCGCGGTTTTGCTGGCGCGCACGCGTGCAACCGCCGCCGCGTGGTCTGGCCAGGAGTCCCGTGGCACGCGGGGTGTTGCAGCAAGCACTCGCGGCGCGCTTGGAGCTGCGCCTCGAGTGTGGGAGGGTTTATGCCCGAAACGGACTCGTGCTTGCGACGGGAGGCATGCGAGGGCGTTTGTCGCAGCAAAGATTTCTCTTCTCGGGAATTAGGCGGGTCAAGTTCACTTCCGCTGATGCATGGAAGTGGGGTCAGGTTCAGCTTCCTCTGATGTTAGTAACTTGGGTCAAGTTCATCTTCCTTGATTTAAGTAAGATGGCACAAGTTCATGTCCCGCAAAATACAAGTTAGATAAGTTCATTTTCCTTGACCTATGTAAGTCAAGTTCATCAGTTCATTCTCCTCCTTGACCTACGTATCAAGTTCATCTCCCTAGATCCGTGTAAGTCAGGCCAAGTCCATCCTCCTTGACCTACGTAAGTCAATTTAAGTTCATCTCCCGTTGATGCAAGTAAGTTGAGTAATCTTGGTGACGCGAAGTGGATGATCAGATAGACGAGGAGCGGGTAAGTGGATCTCCTCCAGGAACTGCACACCTTATGCTCGGGCGGGAGGGGTGGGGTGGGGGGGGTGCAGGGGTGTCGGGTGGGGGCGGGTTGGGGAGTGGGGGGTTGCAGGGGTGTTGGGTGGGGAGGGGTTGCAGGGGTTGGGCAGGGGTGTCGGGGGGGATGGGGTTGCAGGGGCGTCGGGGAGGGAGGAACTGCAGGGGTTGCAGGGAAGGGGCAGGGTCAGGGGTGTCGGGGTGGGAGGGGGGTGCAGGGGTCGGGGGGGGTGGGGTTGCAGGGCGTCGGGGGGGGGGTGCAGGGGTTTCAGCGGAGGGTCGGCGGGGGGGGGGGTGAAGGGACGGGAACAGGGTTGCTTGGGGGGGGTGTGCAGGGGTCGGGAGGGGTCAGGGGGTGGCCTTGTTTTGTTTGTTTTTCATTTTTATCTTTACTTCATGTGTGGGAGAGAGAGAATAAGAATTAGAGTGTGGAGGTGATAAATAGATGATAAGAATGTAAAAGGTACAGTAAAAGAGAGAGAGAAAGAAAATGAAAGTAAGGGGGACGAGATTAAAAAAAGAGTTAAAGAGTGAAATGAAGAGGATGATAATAAAAGAATGAGTGTGAGAGCGAAGATAAGGAGAGTAGAGTGAGTGCGAGACTCAGAGAGTGAATGGGAAAGAGAAAGAAAAGAGTAAGTGTGTGTGTGAAAATAAGTGTAAGTGTGTAGTGTAACGTAATATAGTGTACATGTAAGTGTAGGTGTAGGTGTAGATATAAGTGTTAAATGTAAGTGTACTTGTAGGGGTATGTATAAGTGTAAATGAAAGGTTTTTAAGGTAAGCGTAAGTGTAAGGTAGTAAGTGTAAGTGTAGGTGTATGTACAGAGTGTAAGTGTGAATGTTTGTCTGTCTGTCTGTCTGTCTTTGTCTCCCTTGGCCTTACCTACCCTCCCATTTCCCTTCCGAACTTGTGTGTTATTCTTGGCACCTGTTCCTGTTCCTGTTTCTTTCCTCCGGCTCTTTCCACTCGCCCTGTTTTACCATCGATTTCCCTGCACGAGAGAAATGCCCTTCCCTTCCCCACTCCCCCCCCTCCCCCTCCCCCCACTCGCTGCAAAATAGGGTTGGCGATTTGTTTGTTTGCGTTTAGGATTCGCTCGGGTTTAGGGGGGGAATGGTGGAAGGAGGAAGGAGGAGGGTCGGTCATTCCGTGAGTTTAATGAGTTGGTGTTTTGATTTCACTTTTTTTTTACTTTTATTTTTTTTTTATGATTTCCTGGTTTTAATTTTATTTGTTTATTTATATGTTTATTTATTTTTATTTATTTATTTTTTACATTTTTATGGTTTAATTTTTCCTTTTCTTTTTTTTACTTTTCTTACTTTTTTCCATTATCGTAATTCTCTTCCTTTATTTGTTGATTTGTCACGTATTCCGTTTCGCTGTCAGTGACTTATTTTTGTTTATTTCTTCACCGGTTTTAATGATTCTCGCACTTTTTTTTTTTTGCTTTGGCCTG
>NW_020870091.1:1428687-1436187 GCF_003789085.1 Penaeus vannamei | reverse complement strand
CTCTTTCAGGCCCGTTTCCTCCCCCGTCCCTTCACCCCCTTCCCTCCTTTTAACCCTCCCCTCCCTTCACCCCTTTCCCTCCTTTTAACCCTCCCCACTCGACCTTCGACACCCGAATGGCTTCCACGATCTCCCGCGTCCCTCGAGATCTGTTCCTGCGCCTGTCGTCGCCATGGTCAGGTCGCGACGCCGCATGATAGTTCAAGGCTCAACACGGCAGACAAGTAAGGCTGCGCGCTCTAGTTCCCTGCTGCCAACGAGTCACGAGGATTCCGACAACCGTTAGTTGGCAGGGACGAGGATTCCGTTAGTAGATAGAACGAGGATCTGATTAGTTGGGCAGGGAACGAAGGATTCCCAGTTAGTTGAGATAGATACGAGGGAATTCGTGTTAAAGTAGGGAGGGACGAAGGAATTCCGTTAAGTAGATAAGAACAACGAGGATTCTGTCCTAGTAGGTAGGGACGAGGATTCCGTTAGTAGATAGAACGAGGATTCGTTAAGTAGTACCAGGGACGTACGATCTGAGTTACTGGGACGAGAATTTTGTTAGTAGGTAGGGACGAAGGATTCTGTAGTAGTTCTGGGAAGGATCTTTTGGTACGTAGGGACAAAGAATTCTGTTAGTAAACTGGATTCTGTTAGTAATTTCTGGGACGAAGGATTCTTCTGTTAGTAAGGCGAGGGACGAGGATTCCATGAGTAGATAGAACGAGAGTCTTCGAGAATTACTGGGACAAATGAATTCTGTTCGCATATACTGGACAATATTCTGTTAGTAGTACTTGGGACAAAGGATCTGTTAGTATACTGGACGAGGATTTCCTGGTTGTAAGTACTAGGGATATAGGATCTGATCGCATACTGGGACAAGGATTCTGTTAGTAGTACTGGGACGAAGATTATGTTAGTATTACTGGGATCGATGAATTTTGTTAGTCAGGTAGGAGACGAGTATTCTATTAGCATTACTCAGCCTGAGACGAATATACGTCATGAGGTTGTTAAATTCTTGTTAGTCTTCAAAGGATTTCCTGATGACGCCCGTGCTGTTAAAATTGAACCCAAGAAAGGAATTCCTGCCAAGAACTTCGAATAAACGACGTTCACTCTCCTTGAATGAGAAAAGATAAAAGAGAATAAGAACAGCCAAAACTTCGAATAAACACGTTCACTCTCTTCTTGAATGAGAGAATGATAAAAAGAAATAAGAACAATCATTAGAATTATTTGTATTACCGTTTAGAGCGCCGTTTCAGGGTTAGCACCACCACCGGACCGCATCAAAGCGACGAAACATCTGTTAAGATAAACGTTAAAAAATTCCCATCGCCATTATCAAGGGGATGATCTCGCCAAAACATAAGCCCGCAGAGGACGTGAGCTTTTACTCTTCCCCAGACGCCCATAAGGAAGGCACGAGCTCCCCCCCCCCTGAGACCCCATGGGAGGCACCAGCTTCCCCCCCTCCCCCAGACGCCCATAGGGAAGGCCACAGCTCCCCCCCCCCCTCCCCCCCATTAGAGAGGCCACCGCCCCCCCCCTCCCCAGACGCCTAGGTAGGCCAGCCAGTGCCCGCCCCTCCCCCAACCCCATAGGAGGCCACCAGCTCCCACCCCTCCCCCAAACGCCCCATAGGGAGGCACCAGCTCCCCCCCTCCCTCAGACGGCCCATAGGGGAAGGCACCCAGCTCCCCCCCTCCGCCTAGACGCGCCATAGGGGCGCACCAGCTCCCCCCTCCCTGCAGACGCCCATAGGGAAGGCACGCAGCTCCGCTCCTCCCAGAGCGCCCCATAGGGAGGCCAGCCAGCTCCCTCCCCCTCTCCTCCCAGACGCCCATAGGGGCCATCAGCTCCCCCAGACGCCCATAGGAGCATAGCGCCCATAGGGAGGCACCAGCTCCCCCCCACCCCTGCCCCGCAGACGCCCATAGGGAGGGCCACCAGCTCCCCCACCCCCCTCCCCAGACGCCATAAGGGGAGGCCACCAGTCCCCGCCACCGCCGCCCCCAGACGCCCATAGGGAGGCCACCAGCTCCCCCCCCCCCCCACGCCCATAGGGAGGCCACCAGCTCCCCCCCCCTCCCAGAACGCCCCATAGGGAGGCCCTCCCCTCCTCCCCTGAGACGCCGCATAGGGAGGCCCCAGCTCCCCCCCTCCCCAGGCCCATAGGGAGGCCACCAGCTCCCCCCCGCTCCCCCAGACGCCCATAGGGAGGCCACCAGCTCCCCCCCCCCTCCCGCCAGACGCCCATAGGGAGGCTGGTGACGGAGGAGGAAGAGCTTTGCGCCCCGAGACACCCTGAAGGAGGTCATCGCCTCAGGGGAATGCCCGAGCGCTCCGACGCGGCGACGGGGAATGCCTTTGATGTCCGAGGAATGATTGCATCTCGGCGCGGCGGCGGGGGGCGAAGGGGGGGGGGGAGGGAAGGGGAGGGGGGGGCTAGATGTCGAGAAAGGGAGAGGAAGGGAAATAACTTTTTCCTTTTTTTTCTCTTTTTTTTTGTGGTGTATTTATATATGGCGTAGGCTTGTGTGAAGGCGTGTGTGTATTTCCGGGGAAGGTGAAAGCGAGGGGAGGTGGCAAGACGGGGAAATAGAGAGGAATGGGAGAGGAATACAGCTGGAGAGAATAAGAGGAGGGGAAAAGATTACAGTGTTGGGCAAGTAAAGGGCAAGGCTAGCGGAGAAACTAGAAATGGAGAGAGAGACACACAGACAGTAGATAGATAGATAGATAGATAGATAGACAGACAGACAGACAGACAGACAGACAGACAGACAGACAGACAGACAGACAGACAGACAGACAGACGGACAGACAGACAGACAGACGGACGGACGGACAGACAGAGAAAACGAAGAGAAAATCAAACTCGAATACATCCAAAAGAGATAGAGAAAAAAAAAAAACGCGACGAAGTGACGCAAACCCCGAGCGAACAGAGAGCGACTTGTGCGCCGCCCTCGAGGACGGAGCTGACTACCTGCAAGCTGCCATTCACCCACAACGCCCTCTCTCATCCCCCGGGCCTCAGAGGGCGGCGTGGGCGAGGGCGGCGAGCTGGGAGGGCATGGGAGGGGGGCGAGCGAGGGTCATGAGGGATTTTTCGTTATATATATATATGTATATGTATATAGTGTGTGTGTGTATGTGTGTGTGTGTGTGTGTGTGTGTTGTGTAATGTGTATGTGTGTGTGTGTGTGTGTGTGTGTGTGTGTGTGTGTGTGTGTTTGTGTGTGTGTGTGTGTGTGTGTGTGTGTGTGTGTGTGGTGTGCGTGTGTGTGTGTGTGTGTGCGTCTCGAGTACTCGTGTGGGCAAATGGTCCGCCAATGGTTGAATGAATGTTCTGCGGGCGGTGAATTCGGACTCCTACGCTCCTCCTGGCACGAGTGGCGTGTACTGCGGGTTTCCTGATAACGAAACCGGATATGGGTAATGTGTGGCGCTGATTGGTGACGGTGTGTGCTGTCGAATCGCGGGTGGCGGGACAGTAGCGGGCAGCAGCGACGTGGGTTACTCGCGTGGGTGTATCCGCTATGTTTGCAAGCTTCTCTAGATCATGTTGATATGATAGTTCTTACTACTTGTGATACTATGTAGGGGCAGATATGTATCATGTCCTTCTGGTAACTTGCAGTGCATTATACTTAGTTCTCAAGGGACGTCGCTACAGAAGCTGCAACGAATGCCAGTGAGTTTTGGCAGACGGGCAATGCGCGTGATGTACAGTAGTTAAGTGGAACACAGAGAAACGGATTTTATAATTATTCCGGCTTCTAGTATTACATTCTAGGCGTCGCACTTGCCAGTGAAGACCGCCCATTAGAGGGACCAGTCCTTAACCCCGAATGCGTGAGTTGTGGCTCAGAGGGTCAGTGTCCAGCCTTGGCCCCCTTTGCATGACAGTCATGAAAGAGCCAGGGTTAAGGAGCGAGGGCCAGGGGTGGGGGTGGGCTGGGGGTGGGGGTAGGTGTCAGTGGGAGTGCAGAGAGGCGGGTGGGGGCGGAGGGACGGGTGTGTATGTGGGGGGATTGCGGTGGGGTTGCGTGTGGGTGCGGAGGTTTTGTTTATATTTGGAGGAGGGGATAGAGGAGGAGGTCCGCGGTAGCGCCAGATGGTCGAGAATCATATGTCACGGATGACGCGTCAATGTGCGAGTGCCGTGCCCCCGATCGTCAGCGCTTCTCGGCGAGGAAAGCGATGATGGCGCGGGGGGGGGGGGGCGAATGACTACCAGCTGGGTTCGTGTCGCCGTCGCCGCCTCGTGGTGCTCGCTCGGGCTGGTCTCCGAGTCGCTTCGTGTCATGCTTAAAAGGACGTCAGCTCGGGACACGACGCGGGATTCGAGCGCGAACGTTGCAGACAGAAGGCCCCGCCCTCCGTGTGGCGTTGCGAAGACCACCGACGTCGTCTGCTCCTTCAGGGGGCTTAGGCTCTCGGTTCCTTTCGCTCGTGGTGCTCTCCGGCGATCGGCTGCGGTTGGTCGGGACGTCGTTTGAGAGCCGCGCGCAGACGGCTGTCAGGAGGAGCCCGTTATTCCAGCCTAGAATGCAGTGCGTGGCGAACCGTTGCCGTTTGCAGGAACATGGTTTTCTTTTGCGACGATGTGTCATAATGAGATGGAAATTGATAATTCTAGACCGTTCATTTTAGTTTGCCTTTGCACACAGACAGAACTCGAATATATAGCAGATTCGCTCCGCTACCTGCATCATCAGCAGCATATGATGATCAGAATATGCTGACACTCGATGACCACACGCCTCCCTCGTGGAGTACACGTCAGTGCCAAGGCAGGCGGCGACGAGTCCAGGTAATGCCAAGCAGCGGCGGCGCACGACGGGCACGCGGCCTGCGTCGGGTAGACAAGCCGGGAAGCCGAGTCCCGTGAGTGATCGCCGGGCCACACACCGAACGCCAGCCGGGGATCAAAGCCTGCATTATCGGCGACGGGCGGGGCCTCCGCAAACCCGCGCTATTTTATCGCGCACAAACATCGACCTCCAGCACCGTCGCGCAGAGGGAGAGCCCGGGGCCCCTCCTTGCCTCGTGTCGTCCGTCTGGCCATTGGCACTCAGTGGCACTCCGAGGCTCTCCGGCCGTCGCGAGCGATCACTCTCAGTGCCTTTCGCGAGCTTATTGTGACGCAAACAGCGGCTGTCATTTCTCGCGACGCCGCTTTGACGATGAGTTGTCACTAACAGTCCGTGTCACTTACTCCTGTCATATCCTGTTAGAGCTGTCACATCCATCGTGTCATATATTTTTTTTTTATTTCTCTGCCGGTGTTCTGCATCACACGCCCTTACGTCACAATTGCTCCCCCAGCGACCGCCGCCCCCACCCCACGGGGCTATTCACCTTCCTCCGTGTCTGACCTGCGCTCCCGTCGCCTCGAAATCTAGCGTCGCAACTGCAGTCAACGCAACGGCAAACGGACTCGACGTAAAGTTACTCTCTCAGTGAAGTCGCGTCATCGTCTGGGATGTTGCGGTCTCGGAATCGCCACCGCCTCCCAATAGGATTTTTCCCCCGCAGTCTTTTGTTGTGATTATCGCGATCGACCTGACTGCATGGCGTTCGAGAGGTCATGAGACTGGCTTTTAGCGTCGCTGGCGTGTGAGAGCGAGAACTTGCGCCTTAAAAGGAGCGAGGGTCTCTCTTTCTCTTTGTCTGTCTCTGTCTCTCTCTTCTCTCTTCTCTTCTCTCTCTGCTCTCTCTTTCTCTCTCTTCTCTCTCTTCTTCTCTCTTCTCTCTCTTCTCTCTCTTTCTCTCTCTCTCTCTCTCTCTCTCTCTCTCTCTCTCTCTCTCTCTCTCTCTCTCTCTCTCTCTCTTCTCTCTTCTCTCTCTCTCTCTCTCTCTCTCTCTCTCTCTCTCTCCTCTCTCTCTCTCTCTCTCTCTCTCTCTCTCTCTCTCTCTCTCTCTCTCCTGCATCCGCTTCTCTCGTGAAATGAGTCGCATTATGCCTGCCTCTTTTGTTTTGTTTTGTTTCAGGTTTCTAGCAGCTGATTCGTGTGTAAAATGATCATTAGTCGCGTGTTTTGTGTGGTATGATAGATGATAGATAAATAGATAATGAAATAGATAAATAGTTAAAGAATTAATAAATGTACACATACATTCCTTCATATATGTGTTTATGTGCCTTTGATATATATCAAGGTTTAGCTTCCTGGATGACTATTGATAATTATACACATCAACTAAAGATTACTGTACTTTTAATTCAGATATTATTGCAATAAACTGTTCCCTATCTACAGATATGGCTGATGTACCTTTAATAAATTATATTCTATTTTTGTTCCAGGTAAGTGTTCGGGCTGGACAAAAAAATATTTAAGTGGACATTTGGCGGAGACTGGATTTACAGGTGAGAAAATGTGCTCAAGATTACAGCTGAAGGTTATGAAAACGAGGACATAGAGACTGGGTACAGAGGAAGAGCGAGGGTACAGAGGTAGGGTATAGAGGGAGAGTCAAGAAGGAGCGGACAGAGGAAGGTGTACAGGGAAAGGGTGAAAGGGGAAGGTACAGGGTATGGGACAGGGAAGGTTACAGGGGAAGGGTGAAGGGAAGGGAAGGGAGGGTACAGGGTGAAGTACAGGGAATGAGTACAGGTGATGGGTACAGGAGAAAGGTGAAGGGGAATGGGTACAGGGAAGGGGAAATAGGCGAAGGGCACGGGAAGGGTGAAGAGAAGGGGTACAGGGGAAGGGTGAAGAGGAAAGGTACAGAGGAAGGGTGAAGAGAAAGGGTACAGGGGAAGGTGAAGAGGAAAGGTACAGGGTATGGGTACAGAGGAAGGGCAGAAAGGGTACAGCGCGAGGGTACGGAGGGTGCAGGTGGCGAACTCGGCCGGGGCGGAAGTCGAAACACAGCTGACAAAGACGGAGGAAACCCGTCGTGTCCAGCCCCTCCTCCCTCCCCCCTCCCCCCCCTCAACCCTGACCCCCTCCCCATCCCTCGCTCTGTCACCGTCCCCTTATTCCTTCCTCGACCCCATCCATCCTCCCCTTCCCTACCATCCCTCCCCCTCCCTCCCCCCTCCCCCTTCCTCGCCACCTCCCCTCCCCCCATCCTCGTACCCCTCCCTCCCACCCATCCTGCACCCCCCCCAACCCATTACCTCCTCCTCACCCTTCCACTCCCCTTCCCCCACCCCCTCCCTCGACCCCCTGCCCCCTTCTCCGTTCTTCCTTTCTTGCCCCCTTTCCACACCCCCTTCCCCCACCCCCTTCCCCTCCCCTCTAGCCCCATCCCTGTAACCCCCCGTCGACCCCATTCCCGGGGCGGCGATGTGCAGGTGGGGGCCAGGAGGAAGACCCCTCGGGGCCATGCTGGGGGAGGGGGGGTGTAGATGCGCGGGTCGAATGAGGGGTGGGGCTTGGTGGGGTGGGGTGGAGGGGGAGGGGGAGGGACCTGATGAAGGTGAGTATTAAAGGAAAGAGAAAAGAGGATATATTTCAATGTTTTTTTTCTGCAAAATCTAATGTC
>NW_020870091.1:1406187-1418687 GCF_003789085.1 Penaeus vannamei | reverse complement strand
TCCCTCCTGATTGGTTTCTATTCCCTCGTTCCCCTTTCCCTTCTCGCCTTCCCTTCTCGCATCATTATTCTCCTCCGCTTTTTTTCTCCTTCCTTATTTTATGGTTCCTGCAATCATCGCGACAGCTCCTCCTCCCTTTTGCAAAATCGTCGGGGAAACGTTTTCATGAATATCCACTTTCCTTTGTTAAGCGAATTCGGCGGATACCTCTAGAGAAAAAGAAAATAGAAGGAAAATTAAGAAAAAATACATGACGCAAGAGAAGGAAAATGAAAAAAAAAATAAAAATGAAGGAAAATGAAGAAGCAACATAAATGAAGGAAAATGAAGAAAGAACATGAAGAATGACGGAAAATGAAGAAAGAAGGAAAATGAAGAAAGAACATGAAGAATGAAGGAAAATGAAGAAAAAATAACACAAATGAAGAAAAAAACAACAACGCAAAAGAAGGAAAATGTAGTAAAAAAATAACAAAAAAGGAAGGAAAATGAAAAAAAAAACATTACGCAAAAAAGGAAAATGAAGAAAAACATAACAACAAAAAAGGAAAATGAAGAAAAATCATAACACAAACGAAGAAAAAATGAAGAAAGAAAGAAAAAGAAAATACGTTTTGATTCGAAATGCATAGAGGTTTCGTTTCGATGAATAAGAGTTTACACGACTCGTTGGGTGCGATCGAATGCCCTTCGCTGGGGCTGTCGGCGCTCGTATCTCGGAGCCGATTCGCCCGTGGACTTCCTGTCGGATTTTTTCTTTCTTTTCTTTCTTTCTTTCTTTGTCTCTTTCTTTTCTTTGTCTCTTTCTTTTCTTGTCTTTCTTTCTTTTCTTTGTCTCTTCTGTCTTCTTTCTTTTTCTTTCCTTCTCCTTTCTTATCTCTTTCCTCTCTCTTTCTCCTTTCCTTTCTTTCTCCCATTCTCTCTTTCTTTCTCTCTCACTTCCTTTCTTCTCTTCTCTCTTTCTCTCTCTTTCTTCTCTTCTCTTTCTTCTCTTCTTCTCTTTCTTTTTCTTTCTCTCTCCTTTCTTCTTCTTTCTTTCTTTCTTTACGCGTTCAAGGATTTGTAAGGTCGCGCTGTCGTCGATTCTCGTCGGCCTGTTCATCCCGTCGGGACGAAGAGCCGCGTCGTCGTCGGGAATCACTCCGTCGCTCGTGGATGATGTCGTCACCCGCCACGCCGCTAACGAGCTCGTGGTAATAGCCTCGGATGACGCCGCGAAAGAGAGGCTAATTACGCGAACAAAGGCGAAATGACGACGAATATGACGACGAATATTAATTGTAACGACACCGAGGGCAAGGATGCCGGCGATGATGATGTCGCGTGGAAAAATAATGGAAGTTAATAAAGAAAATAAGGGAAAATAATGGAAGTTGGGGAAGGCCTGTTGGGGAGGGAGAGTTCTGGACGTCTTGAGGTTGAGGGGCGCGGGGTAGGGGCGTCTCGCGGCCATATAAGGACTTTTTTTTGCATAGTTGCCGAGGTCACGGGGGCGACATGCACGCATCTTGACGGCGTCGTCGCATTCATGATTTGAGCCACGGAGGGAAGAGAGAGAGGCGAGGAAGAGGAGGCGAGGAGAGAGGAGGCGAGGAGAGAGAGAGAGAGAGGAGGCGAGGAGGAGGAGGAGAGAGAGAAGGAAGGCGAGGAAGACGAGGAGGCGAGGAGGCGAGAGCGAGGAGGGAGGCGAGGAGAGAGAGGAGGCGAGGAGAGAGGAGGCGAGGAGAGGAGGAGGCGAGGGAGGGGAGGCGAGGAGGAGAGAGGAGCGAGGAGGGAGGAGGCGAGAGAGAGGAGGCGAGGAGGGAGAGGCGAGGAGAGAGGAGGCGAGGAGAGAGGGAGGCGAGGAGAGAGGAGGGCGAGGAGCGAGGAGGAGAGGCGAGGAGAGGAGGAGGAGAGAGGAGGCGAGGAGCGAGAGAGAGGAGGCGAGGAGGGAGGAGGCGAGGGAAGAGAGGAGCGAGAGGAGAGACGGCGAGGAGAGAGGAGGCGAGGAGAGGAGGAGAGAAGGAGGCGAGGAGGGAGGAAGAGAGAGAGAGGCGAAGGGCAAGGACCGCCCGGCGTCAGCGAGTTACGTGCGAAGACCATCTTTTCCTTTTTTTTTTTTTTTTTTTTGTTTTTTTGTGTTTGTTTGTTGATTTCCCTTCGGTCTTTACGATTGCGGCTGTTGGATGTGAATGTAGGTGATTTTGGCGAAGTTTAGGCGTCATTAAATTAGCTCCCGGGTGGTGGGGGGTGGGATGGGGTGGGTGTTGGGTGCAGCAGCGCGAAAAGGAGGCAGCGAAAGACGATCATTTTTCAGTCGAAGGTTTTACGGCAGATGATATCACGGACGCCACATCCTCCTCCCCCCTCCTCCCCCTCCTCCCTCCTCCTCTTCCTCCCTCCCACTCCTCCTCTCCCCCCCTCCCCTCCTCCCCCCTCCCTCCTCCTCCTCCTTCTCTTCACACCCTCTCTCTTCCCCCAACCTCCTCCTCCTCTCCCACCCTCCTCCTCCTCTCTTCATTCCCCTCCCCTCCCCTCCCTCTCCCTCCTCCTCCTCCCTCCTCCTCCTCCCCTCCTCCTCCTCCTCCTCCCTCCTCCTCCCCCTCCCTCTTTCCCTCAACCTCTCCTCCTCCTCCTCCCCCTCCTCTCCCTCCTCCTCCTCCCCTCTCCCTCCTCCTCCTCCTCCTCCTCCCCCTCCTCCTCCTCCTCCTCCTCATCCCCCCTCCTCTCCTTCCTCGTCCTCCTCCTCTTCCTCCCCCATCCCCCTCCTCCTCCTCCTCCTCCTCCTCCTCCTCTCCCTCCTCCCGCGCTGTCAAGTGTGTCATGCATGACACGGGTGTGGCGGGGAATGACAATGGAAGCCTTGGGTGTTCGGGCTGTTTAGTGGCTCTGTATAGCGGGGCTTGGGTCTGATTCTTGAGGACGAGAGGCGAAGGGCCTTAGGGGGGCTGGAGGGGGAGGGGTCGAGGGGGGCTGGAGGGTCGTTAGGGGGTGAGGGGGAGGGGAGTTGGCGATCGAATCAGTCGATGATGTTTTTTTTTTCATATTCGCGTAAAGTTAGAAGTAGGGAAGGAGGTGGGATAGAGGGGAAGAGAGAGAAAGAAAGAAAGAGAGAGAAAGGGAGAGATAGGGACAGACACAGACGAGGATAGAGAGACAGACACAGGAAGAGGGATAGAGAGAAAGAAAGAAGAGAGAAAGAGAAAAGGGAGAGATAGAGACAGACACAGGAAGAGGATAGAGAGAAATAAAGAAGAGAGAGAGAAAACGGCGAGAGATAGAGACATACAGGAAGAGGGATAGAGGGAGAAAAATGGGAGAGAAAGGGATAGACACAGGAAAACACACACTCACACAGAGACAAAGACAGACCCAGAAGACGATAAAAAGCAAAAGAAACAGAGGAAAAGTGAGAGTTTAGAAGAAAAAAACGACAATTTGTTTTTGTCTCCTCGACTGCATAGACGGAGTAGGTCGCGGGACGGGAGAAACCCAGCTGGGGAAGTCTGTTATTAAATGTTTTTGTTTCCATTAGATATGTTACTCACATCCTCGGAGGGACGCGGTACCGGGGGGGAGGTACCGAGGTACCGAAGGGTAGGTACCGGGGGGACCAGGGGAGGTACGGGGTACCGGGGGTAGGTACCGGGGTAGATTTTTTTTGGGGGGGGGGGAGGTGCCAAGGGGGTGGTGGAGATGAAGGGTGTAGGTTGGGGGGGAGTGGAGGGAGTTTGTGAGGTGGGAGGGGAAAAGGGGAAACGGGATGGTGAGGAGAAAATGAGAATAAGGAAACGAAAAGAGGAGGAGAGAGGTATAAGATGAAGGATTATTTTTTTTCCTTGATGTTTTTCTCTCCTTCCTTTCTCATTCTACTTCTCTCTCTTTCTGTTTTCTCTGTCTCTTCTTCCTTCTTCATTTCCTCTCTCCCTCTCTTCTTCTCTCTCTCTCTCTCTCTCTCTCTCTCTCTCTCTCTTCTCTCTCTCTCTCTCTCTCTCTCCTCTCTCTCTCTCTCTCTCTCTCTCTCTCTCTCTCTCTCTCCCTCTCTCTCCCCTCTTTCTTTTCTAAGGTTTTCCCTCCCTCCCTCCCCTCTTCCTCCCTTCCTTCCCACCTCCCATCCATCTCTCCGTCCATTCCGCCCCCCCCCCTCCTCCTCCTCTCCTCCTCCTTCTCCTCCTCCTCCTCCTCCTCCTCCCCCTCCTTTTTTCCCCTCCCTCTTCCCTGCCCCCGGAGGAATCGCACTCTGCTTGGAGGCGCGAGAACAGCGCAGCGACGACATCTGCGAAACAGTTCTATTACGTGGAATAAAAGGCGATTAAATGAGCCAAACGTCAAGAGTTAATTCCGCTCGGATGAAATGTCATTTCTGTGAGACAGGATCCGATTGCAGTCGTGTAAGTAATTTTATTCGTTCGTTTTATTATTGATGTTGTTATTATTATTATTATTAGATTATGAAGACGCGCACGTGGTGAAAACAGGTCTGCAGGAAAATAGGCCGTAGTTTTCGGTTAAAGTATGTCTATATTTTTACCAATGGAGAATAGGTTAGAAGGACATATCCTGATGTCATATCCTGAAGTCATATCCTGAAAACATTTCCTAAAGACCTGTCCTTGTGACAATATCCTGAAGAAATATACTGAAAACATATCTTGAAGACCTGTCCTGGAGGCAAAATCCTGATATACTGAAGACATGTCCTGAAACACATCCAGAAGGCAATATCTAGAAGACGTATGAAGTTGTGTCCTTAGAAGCGGGGAAAATGTCTCGCCCAAGAAAGGGTTCGCCATTCAAGCAGCTGTTGGCCTCATAATTTCACAGGTCGTTTAACGCGATCCATTCTATTGTCTGGCGTTCAGGGCGTCTTCTCAATTGCTGCCGCGACTGTCGTTTTAAAAAGTGGCGCTTCGAGGGCTCCGTTCACTTGGCAGGCGGGCGTGGCGCTCTCGATACCGACTGGTGCCACTTGTCACTTGATGGCACTCGGATGGCACTTCACGACGGATCCCGACGGCGGTACTGCTAATAGCTCTGGCACCGACGCGCTTCCATTACGCAGACGCCCTTTAAATCGTCGAGGTAACGGCGTCATTCCTTCTTCACCTGAGTGTGGGCGGGGTGTCTTGCCTAGCGACGGCGCCCTGGCTCAACGGGCGGTGTTATTACCTTTCTTGATGTAGAGGGTAGGGGCGTGTTTCCTTTCTCTTTTGTATATTAAATGCGTGATTTTTATAGACGCGTTATAGAGGTGATTAATGGGTAAAAAATGGGGAGTGTAAATACTGTCGAAATACGTTGTAAATGTGTTGTTTTGCATCAGTATCCCGCGGCCGTCCTTGTTATTATGTGGATTCTCGGTGTTATTTTCAAAACCTAATTAACGCACTTCGAATATTTTCTTTTTTTTTGAGGACCACGATTCTCTCTCGAGTAATTGCGTTTGGAAACTTGTCTAAAAGATGATATATTAATGGCTCTAAGTCTTTTTTATCGGCTATGTGTGAGGTTGTTTATACTCCCCCCATCCCCTCCCTCCCCTCCTTCCCCCCTTCCGAAAACAAAAGCCGATTTAATAGAGGATAATTGAGCCGAGTATAAAAGCAAGGAGAGATTATTTACACCGAAACATTAAGACAATGCAAGGACTCCCTAATTGCCGCTTGCGTGCTGGGGCGGGGAGGAGGAGGGAGGAGGGCGGAGGGATGGAGGAGGAGGAGGATGGAGAGGAGGAGGAGGATGGAGAGAGGAGGGAGGAGAATGGAGGGAGAGGATGGAGAGAGGAGGAGAGGAGAGAGGAGAAAGGAAGGGGAGGAGGGATGGAGAGGAGGAGGAGGATGGAGAGGAGTAGAAAGAGGGAGGAGGGGGTAGCGAGGGAGGAGTAGAAAGGAGGAAAGAGGGGGGGGCGAAGGGCGGAAGGAGTAGAAAAGAGGGAGGAGGGCGGAGGGAGTAGAAAAGAGGAGAAAGGCGGAGGGAGAAGGAGGGCGGGGGCAGAGGAGCGGGCTCGTTGTGAGGCTACCAAGGGCTTGGGAGAATCGATGCCCTGTTTTTTTTTTTTTTTTTTTTTACCCTGTCGTGCCCCTCCTCGCGATACCCAGTCTGGGAAACTCCGAGCGTGACCCCGGCCGCGTTCGAGAAGGGCCGGAGAAAAAAGTATGGGTAAGAAGGATGGGAAGGAAGGGAGGCATTTGGGCAGCAGACTGGATGCGTTTACTCCCGGGGTAATGGCCCACCTGGCACCCACATGGGGGGATGCTGCTGGGGGTTTTCTGTCGACTCTGTCGGTAAAAGGTGTTAGACTTGCTGTACAACGAAGGGTAGATTTATATGACGAGCTGACACACATAAACTCATGGAAACACACACACACCTGCGCGCGCGCGCGCACAGAGAGGGGGAGGGAGAGGGAGAGGGAGAGGAGAGAGAGAGAGAGGAGAAGGAGAGGGGAGTAGGAGAGAAGAGAGAGAGAGAGGAGAAGGAGAGAGGGGAAAGGAGAGTAGAGAGGGAGAGGAAGAGGGAGAGAGGGTGAGAGGGAGAGAGAGAGAGAGAGAGAGTAGGAGAGAGGAGAGAGAGAGGAGAGAGTATAGATTAGCCACCAGACGCTTAACGACTTGCCACCGAACAGTGACATTTCACATCGAGAGTCGTTCCCATCGGCCGTATTTTTAGTCCGTCAACGAGAGAGTGTGGCCCAGCGGACCCCTTGGCCAATATTTTTTCGCGAGTCCCAAAAGCCGCGTCGCCTTTCTTGACTCAAACGTATGTCGGGCGGACTGGTTGGGCTTTTCTGTACATTCTCTGTCTCTGTCTGTCTGTCTGTCTCTCTGTCTGTCTCTGTCTGTCTGTCTGTCTGTCTCTGTCTGTCTGTCTGTCTGTCTCTCTCTCTGTCTCCTCTCTCTCTCTCTCCTCTCTCTCTCTCTCTCTCTCTCTCTCTCTCTCTCTCTCTCTCTCTCTCTCTCTCTCTCTCTCTCGAGCACTTATCGCTGTTGAGTTTTTATTTATTTTATATATTTTATTATTATTATTTTATTTTATTAATTATTATTATTATTTATTGAGGGGGGGGGTCTTCGTATGTATGCGAATGAATGACGATTTTTTTCTCTCTTTTTCTTATGTTTTAGAGGTCCAAGTGATGATGTTCATGGCTTCGTGGTTTTTATTGCTGGAGGATTTGAGAAAGAGTTTTTTCCTGTTTTTTTTTTTTTCTTTCTAATAAACTACGCCCCGCCGGTGAGATGATTGTATGGAGTTAAGATAGAAAGCGTTAATTAGCGTGTCGTTAGAGAAATTTTAGTAATTCGATAAGAGAGTTTTAATTACATTGCTATGTGAAAGGAAGCATTGTGGAGTCAAAGTAAAAAAAAAGATTAATGAAAAATATTCCAATAAATAAATAGATAGATGCGAATTCACTTGCGAGGCGGGGGTGGGGAGGGGGCAAAATGAAGTAGATAAAGTAGGTTCAGTGGTAGATAATAGTAGATAGAGTAGTTTTAGATAAAGTAGAAAATAAATGAGATAGAATGATAGTAGATAATTTAGAATAAAAGCAGTATATATAAATAGATAAAGTAATATAAAATAGTAGATAAAGCAGTAGATAAAGTAGATGAAGCAGAGATTAAATAATGAAGCAGTAGATTAAGTAGATGAAGCAGTAGACTCAGTAGATAATGAAGCAGTAGATTAAGTAGATGAAGCATTAGGGCAACAAGGGCACCGCGGCAGGCGAAGGAGGCGCAGGAGGAGGCAGGTTTTGGGCATCGTGTCGCGCTGTCCTGCCCGGTTCGTCGCCTTCTTTGTCAGCTGTAGGAACCTTTGTTCTGGGGGGGTAGGGGGGCATGGGGAGGGGAGGGGGGGGGATCATGGGGAGGGGAGAGGGAAGGGGATGGGGAGAGGGAAGGGAGGGGGATGGGGAGGAGGGGAGAGGAAAGGAGGGGTCATGGGGAGGGGAGAGGGAAGGGGAGCATGGGGAGAGGGAGGGGGCATGAGGAGGAGGGAGAAAGGAATGGGGGACGTGCGGGGAGAGGAGAGGGAAAGGGAGGGGCATGTAGAGGGGAGGGGGAAGGGAAGGGGTGGGGTGGCTGAGCGAGGTAGGCATTCCTGAACTCAGCTTTGTTGTCGTAAGTGGGGTGGGGGGGGGTGAGGGGGGGTGTTCGTTCAATGTTTATCTACAGAGAAGTCGTTTTGCTGCGTCGGACCTCGAGACGGTATGGGACGGTTTTATGATAATCTCGTGCTTCCTTTTAAAGTTCTTTCTCGCTTGTCTCTTCTCTCTTCTTCTTTTCCTCTTCCTCTTCATCATCTTCTTATCCTATATTTCTCTCGTCTTCTCTCTTCCCTGTTAACCTTTTTTTCTCCCTCGTTACTTTTATCTTTACCAATGTTATTCTTTATGGTAAGCGTCCCCTCTCTCTCTTCCCCCTTTGTTTTATTCCATCTTTCATCTCTTTTTCACCTCTTACTCTCCTCCTCCTCTTCCCCCCTTCCTCCCTCCTGCTCTTCCTCCCTCCTCCTCTATCCTCCTCCCTCCTGCTCTTCCCCCCCTCTTCTCCCTCCTCCCTCTTCCCTCCCCCTCCCCCCTCCCCCTCCTCCTCCGCCCTCCTCCTCCATCCTCTCCTCCTTCCCCCCATCCTCCTTCCCCCCATTCACCCATTTCCACCTTTATTACCTCACCTTCCCCTGAATCTGACCCCAGCGCGATTCTTTGCGGTAGCGCCTTGGACTCGAGGGGACAATGGGCAGACCGGGTCGCCGACAGGGTCATTCCCGCCGACAGGTCACCCAAAGGTAGCACCACCCTGCCCCCGGGGTCACGGCGTGTGCGTTGACCTGGCCGGAATACGTATGGATAGGAGAGAGGGAGAAAGGAGGGGAGAGGGAGAAGGAGGGAGAAAGAAAGGGGAAAAGAGAGAGAAGAAAGGAGAGAGAGGAGAGAGAGAGAGAGAGAGAGAGAGAGAGAGAGAGAAGAGAGGAGAGAGAGAGAGAGAGAGGAGAAGAGGAGAAGAAGAGAGAAGAAGTAAAAGGGAGAGAGAAGAGAAGAAAAAAAGAGAAATCCATTTTTTCAGGTTTGACGACCCTTCTTGCTGCAACTCACCTCAAGCGTTGCATTATTTTCAAAGCAAACCACGAAATGAAAAAAAAAAAGGGAAAAGAGTAAATAAAAAGAGAGTCAGAGAGAGAACAGAAAGAGAGAGAGGCCACTGCAACGACACTAAATCTGACTGACAGAGACGAGAAGAAGAAGGAGGAGAGAGAAAGACAGAGAAGGAGAGGTTAAAGGGTGTGTACGACAAGCCGTCACCTTCGTTGTGTGTGTGGCGGGGGAGGGGGGGGGGGGTCGGGGGGAGAGGGGAAGAGAGAGGGGGAGTGGGGTCGGGGGGGAGAGGGGAGAGGAGGGAGGTGGGGTCGGGGGGAGAGGGAAAGAGAGGAGGGGGAGGGGAGAGGGCAAGAGAGGAGGGGAGGGAGGTGGTGGTGTGGTATGAGGCTGGGGGTGATCGAGGATAAGGCAGAAGAGAGACTTTTAAATATTTAAGTATAGAAATATATACGAAGGTGGTTTTTGTCTTTTATATAAAAAGAGAATTGCAATGGATCGGTATTGATCAAAGCAGCGGTTGGAGAGAGACCCGCCAGAAGAAGAAGAGAGAGAGAGAGAGAGAGAGAGAGAGAGAGAGAGAGAGAGAGAGAGAGAGAGAGAGAGAGAGAGAGGAGAGAGAGAGAGAGAGGAGCATAGAGAGAGACAGAGACAGAGAGAAAGGGAGGAGAGAGAGAGAGACAGAGGCAGAGACAGACAGAGAGAGAGACAGAGACAGAGACAGACAGAGAGAGAGAGAGAGAGAGACAGAGAGACAGAGAGACAGACAGACAGAGCAAGAGAAAGAGAAAGAGAAAAGAGAAGAGAGAGAGAAACAGAGACAGACAGAGAGAGAAAACAGAGACAGAAACAGAAGAGAGACAGAGAGACGAAGAGAGAGGGAGAATCAGAGAAGAAACAGAGAGAGAGAGACAGAGAAGAGACAGAGAGAAACAGAGAGAGAAAACAGAGACAGAAACAGAGAGAGAAGAGAGGGAGAGAGAGAGAGAGAGGACAGAGACAGAACCAGAGAGAAAGAGGGAGAATCAGAGACAGGAAACAGAGACGACAGTAGACAGAGAGAGAAAGAGAGAGAGAGAAGAAGAGAAGAGAAAGAAACAGACAGAGACAGAGAGATCAAACACACACGTCTGAGTGCAGGATCGCGCGGGCGGCGGATCCCCCCACGTGTGTGAGAGCGGACGGGCGCCGGGCGGGCAGAGAGCGTCGTCGTCCGTTCGCCCTCATGACCCGGCTTGACCCCGCCTCGGTACCCTGCCCGCTGCTGGGGGTTAAGCTGTGCGGCGGGGGGGGGGGGGGGGCGCTGAGGGGGATTGTCTGGATGGGGGAGAGGGCAGGGGGTAGGGTAGGGGCAGGGGGTAAGAGGGGGGAGGGTAGGGGGTAAGGTAGGGCAGATGAGAGGGCAGGGGGTAGTAGGGCAGGTGAGAGGGCAGGGGTAGGGTAGGGCAAGGAAGGGAGGCAGGTGAGAGGGCAAGGGGAGAACAGGGCAGGGGTAGGATAGGGCAGGTGAGAGGACAGGGGGTAGGGTTGGACAGATGAGAGGGGCAGGGGGAGAGCAGGGCAGGGCTGGTGAGAGGGCAGATGAGAGGGCAGGAGGTAGGGTAGGGTAGGTGAGAGGGCAGGGGGTAGGGAGGGCAGGTGAGAAGCAGGGGGTAGGGTAGGGAGATGAGAGGGCATGGGGGTAGGGTAGGGCAGGTGAGAGGGCAGATGAGAGGGCAGGGGTAGGGTAGGCAGTTGAGAGGGCAGGGGTAGGGCAGGGCAGGCGAGAGGGCAGTTGAGAGGGCAGGAAGGGCAGGGTAGGTGGCAGGAGGGGCAGGGGAGGGCAGGGTGAGAGGGCAAGGGGTAGGGTAGGGCAGTTGAGAGGGGAAAGGTAGGGCAGGGCAGGCGAGAGGGGCAAGGGAGGGATGCACTGAGCGAGGAGAGAACCCTTGCCGGACGATTACTGTTTCAGAGGAGGAGAGAGGAGAGGCGGGGAGGTGGACACGCGGCGGGAGGGCCTCCTGCCTCCTGGGTGTCGCTGGGTGTCTTTGTTTGCGGGCTTCCTTGCTCCTCGCTCCCTCTCTCTCTTCTCTTCCATTTTCTTTCTCTCTCTCGCTTTCTCTTTCATTTTCTTTTCTTTTCTCTTTCATTTTCTCTTCTTTTTCTTTCATTTTCTCTCTCTCTTTCTCTTTCTTCTCTCTCTCTTTCTCTTTCATTCTCTCTCTCTCTCTCTCTCTCTTCCTCTCCCTCTCCCTCTCCCTCTCCCCTCTCCCTCTCCCTCTCCCTCTCCCTCTCCCTCTCCCTCTCCCCCCCTCTCTCTCCCCCCCTCTCTCTCCCCCTCTATCCCTCTCCACTACCACAGGTTTCCCGAAGGAATCTTTTATTTTCACATCAGTCACACGAAGCGGCTGATGTCACCGTTCATCTGTAGGGCACATGTGTTCTGTGAATTATGTCTTATGGTGTTAATTAAATCTGCGTGGTTGTAGGGTGCCGGGTGTTGTAAACAGGAAGGAGTAGGGAAGCCTGGGAAATTCGTCAGGATAAGGTGTTTTTAATGTTTATTAAAATCCGTGCAGCGTTGATGGTGTGTTATGCTCGGCCTGGTCTGGTGGTTAGGTCATTTTGGTGTAAAGGAAATGGCAGTGGGTTGTTCTGTTGTTGTTGTTTTTTTGTGTGCGTTGTTGTTTTTTTTTTGTCTTTGTTTGGCTTTAGTATGAATGGTGAAACACTCTACCATGTTGGTACTATGGTAGAAGAAAAAACACAAGGTATCAGGGGAATTTCTTGAAAAGTGAGACCAATTTCGGAATTTTCCTGGATTTAATGCATATTAGTATGTGAGGAACTTTTGCATATCGTGTTTGGCGCGGGGATATGGTACCCTTAGAAATTTATTAGTTTCGCAATGTACTACTACTACTACTAATAATAATAATTATAATAATAATAATAATAATAATAATAATAACAATAATAATAGGAGGAGAAGGAGGAGAGAATTTTATCGTTTCGCAATATATTGAAAGCAATAATGATGATAATAGGAGGAGGAGGAGAAGAAGGAAAAGGAGAGAATTTATTCGTTTCGCCATATATTGAAATCGTTTTTTTTTTTGAGACCCGGATCACACCAACTTCCGTGACAGCGTTGCCACATCAAGGAAGGCGTGATACTGCCCGATAGTCGCCGAGCCTCGCCCTTCCTTTCCCACACGCCCCTCGCCGCTCCCTCGCCGCCCGTAGGAGCCATCTGGGCGCCAGAACACCCCCGCCCGCCTCCGCAGATCGCCGCCAGACATCGCCGCCGTGCCCGATGTTCGTACCCGGATCGGGTTCTCGCTCCGCTTTCTCTCTTTCTCTTTTTCTGTCTCTCTTTCTGTCGTCTGTCTACCTTCTGTCTCTCTGTCTCTCTCTTCTCTGTCTCTTCTCTCTCTCTCTC
>NW_020870091.1:1376187-1401187 GCF_003789085.1 Penaeus vannamei | reverse complement strand
TATTAGATTTTCCATATTAATGTGTTAATTAATAATAATAATGTGTTAATAATAATAATGTGTTAATAATAAATAAATGTGTTAATAATGAATAAATGTGTTAATAATAATAATGTGTAATAATGAATAAATGTGTTAATAATAATAATGTGTTATAATAAATAAATGTGTTAATAATGATAATGTGTCAGATTCCATATTAATGTGTTCGATTTTCCGGAAGAATAGTCGGCCGTTGTGGGCAAACCGTCAATTCCTTTGAGGTCTTCGGCAGGGAGAGGTACTGTTAAATGGCCGTCGCTATTGTCAGGGCGTAATTCGGTCCGCCGCAGAGCTACCTTCCCCGTTCCGAGCCTCGTCCACCGGCGGCCGTAAAGCGTGAGAAGTGTTCCGTTTGTGTGAATCGCGTCGGGGGGTGGGTGGGGGGAGAGGGAGGGAGGGAGAGAGGGAGAGGGAGAGGGAGAGGGAGAGGGAGGGAGGAGGGAGAGGGGGAGAGGGAGAGGGAGAGGGAGAGGGATTCGATTCGATTTTGAATGTCGGCTAATGTATTTTTCCTTTTTTTCTCTCGATTTTTTCTCTCTTTCTCTCTCTCTCTCTCTCTCTCTCTCTCTTCTCTCTCTCTCTCTCTCTCTCTCTCTCCTCTTCTCTCTCTCTCTCTCTCTCTCTCTCTCTCTCTCTCTCTCTCTCTCTCTCTCTCTCTCTCTCTCTCTCTCTCTCTCTCTCTCTCTCACCCCTTCCCCCTCCCTCTCCCCTCCCCCTCTCCCTTCTCCCCTCCCCCTCCCCTTCCCTCTCCCTCTCCCCCTCTCCCTCTCCCTCTCCCTCTCCCTCTCCCTCTCCTCCTCCCCTCTCCCTCTCACCCCTTCCCTCTCACCCCCTTCCCCTCACCCCCTTCCCTCTCACCCCCTTCCCTCTCACCCTCCCCCCTCTCTCTCCCTCCCTCCTCTCTATCCCTCCCCCAGTGTCTCCCTCCCCCAGCGCCGTGCCCCCCGCGCCCTGAGAGACTCCACGACTCCCCTCTCCGTGTAAATCACTCGGGAAAGAGCAAGAGCAGGCCGCCCGTGATCGCTTAGCCATAGTCCAGACCCGGGCGGACGTCGCGACCGCCGAGAAAATATGTACCAACTTAATTGAAGCCAATTACGGCCACGGTCCTGGCCTGCTGTTGCTGCCGTGCTGCTGCTGCTGCTGCTGCTGCTGCATGATTCCAGTCTTTATAGCTGTTTTTTTTTTTCGCGTTTAATGATTCTGGCGCCTGAGGGAGGGAGGGAGGGAGGGGCTTGTGGGAAGGTGGCTTGGAATAGAGCGTGTGTGATTTTCTGGTTTTGGGGTTGTGTCTCTCTTTTTCATTCCGAGGCGCGAAGAAGGGCGGGGTGTGGGCGGGTGGGGGGCGTGGGGGCGTGGCGGTGTTTCGGTCTTCGTGTGGGCGGGTGTGGGCGGCTGCGGGCGTGGGGGCGTGGCGACGGCTGGCGGTCTTCGTGTACGGGCGGGGTGTGGGCGGCTGCGGGCGTGGGCGCGGGCGACGGCTGGTGTTTCGGTCTTCGTGTACGGGCGGGTGTGGGGCGGCTGCGGGCGTGGGGGCGCGGCGACGGCTGGTGTTTCGGTCTTCGTGTACGGGCGGCGAGGATTCCTGGTTCGGGCGTGCATGTGCAACCGGGCTGGATGCGAGGCGTGCAGGGGCTGCCTCGTCGCAGATGACCGGAAATCTACCCACCGCACACCCCCGCCAGGCATTCCTCGCGCGAATCCTCCGCTGCCCCCCCCTCCTCTTTTTCCTCCTGCGTCTGTTTCGCTTCTCTTCTTCGTTCTCTTCCCTCGTTTCCTCCTATTCCTTTCCTCCCTCGTTCTTTTTTATTCTTTCTCCTCCTCTTCTTTTTCCTCCCACTCCTTCTCCCTTTTTTTCTTCTTCATCCCCCTCCCCTTCCGCCTTCTCCTCTTTCTCATCCTCGTCCTCGTCCTTTTCCTCCTCATCCTTCTTTACCTCCTCCACCTTCTTTTCCTCCTCCTTCACCTCTTCTTTCTCCTTTTCCTCCACCGCATCGTCGTCGTCCTCCTTTCCCTGCTCCTCCTCCTCAGCCACCACCACCTCCATCCTTTCTTTTTTCCTTCCCTTCTTTCCTTCGCCCCCCCCCAGTCCCCCCGTCCCGCTCCTACCCCCTCGTATCATCTCACCTCCCCCCTCCCCCACCCCCCCACCCGTTCCCCTCCTCTTCTACGTCCTCTCTCTCTCATTCTTGACGCTTTTTATCAAGTGCACAGGAGTTCGTGATGAATGTCCACCAATTTGCTTTTTTTAGAGGTGTTTGAGTGGTTGGCCTTGGGTGGTTGTGGGGGAGGGAGGGAGGAGGGAGGAGGGAGGGAGGGAGGGAGGGAGGAGGGAGGGAGGGAGGAGGGAGGGAGGATGGAGAAGGGGAGAGGGAGGAAAGGTGGGAAAAGAAGGGGAGAGGGAGGGAGGGAGGATGGATGGAGAAGTGGAGAGGGAGGAAAGGTGGAAAAAGAAGGGAGAGGGAGGGAGGGAGGAAGAAAAGGGAACTGGAGATGGAGGGAGTGAGGGAGGAGGAGAGGGAAGGGAGGGAGCGAGGAGGGAGGAAAGAGAAAGAAAGAGAAGAAGGGTAGGAGGGCGAGAGGCGAATCTCCCTCAAGTCCAGCGACCCAGCACAGGCGGCGCGTCGGCATCGCGGCTGAGTGCAGTAATCACGGGAAGTCGTTAGGCGGCGTCGGAGGGACCTGGAGTGCCGGCGGAGGGAGGGAGGAGGGAGTGCCGACGGAGGGAGGACCTGGAGTGCCGGCGGAGGGAGGGAGGAGGGACCTGGAGTGCCGGCGGAGGGAGGGAGGAGGGATCTGGAGTGCCGACGGAGGGAGGGAGGAGGGACCTGGAGTGCCGACGGAGGGAGGAGGAGGGGGGGGGTGTCCTTCGTCGAGCCAGTGCCCCCTTCGGCCTCGCTCGGTGCCGGGTATCCTTACTCTCTGCGGAGGATTCCTGCAATCCTGAAATCTCTCAAGGGCACGTAGGGAGGGACCTCAGCGAGAGACCTCAGGGAGAGACCTCAGGGAGGGACCCCAGGGAGGGACCCAGGGAGGGACCCCAGGGAGGGGGGGGATAGAGGGACGGGGTGAAGGGAGGAGAAAGGGGAGAAGAGGGGGGTTGATGTTCTCAGTGTCACATGGATCAGAGTAGGATTAGAAACGGGGGCTAGATCTATATATATATATTTGTTTATGCAAGAATATCTTCGTATTATAGAGAATGTCTTCCTGTTCTCCCAACCGCTGTGGATGCGCGGTGGAGGGAGGAGGGAGGAGGAGGAGGGAGGAGCGAAGGGAGGAGGGGAGTAGGGTGGAAGAGAGGAGGAGGGTCGAAGGGGATGGGGTGAAGGGGGGGGGGGTAGTTGCTTCATGCGGCGTGAAGGTGGGAGGAAAACCCGAATTTATTATAATGAGCATATCTTTTACAACAACCCGTTTTTAATACGAGGTGCTTTACTTCACATTTTACACCCGGGAACGAAGAAGAAAAATATGTTGCGATGTCCAGAGGAAGAGGAGGAGAGAGAGAGAGAGAGAGAGAGAGAGAGAGAGAGAGAGAGATGAGAGAGAGAGAGAGAGAGAGAGAGAGAGAGAGAGAGAGAGAGGAGAGAGAGAGAGAGAGAGAGAGAGAGAGGGAGGGAGGGAGGGAGAGAGGTGTCAGGGAGGGAAGGAGGGAGGGGGAAGGGAGTGGATGGGCAGAAATAAAGGGGAAGGGCAATGTAGTGTGAAAGAGGAGGCGGAAGACGGCGATGGTAAGAGCACTTATTTTTAGGATTCTGGAGGAAAAAGAGACGAAGGAGAAGGAGAAGGAGGAGGAGGAAATTTAGGAGGAGGAGGAGGAAATTTAGGATGAGGATGAGGAGGAAGAGAAGGAGCAGGAGGAGGAAGAGACGGTAAAGTAGAATCGATGGAAAAAATGTCTCAGAGATTTCCTGGAAATGCCAGAAGGTGCACGGGGGAAAGCGAAGGTGTCATAACCACGAGAGGAATTGCACAGCCTCTGCAAGCTCTGCAACTCGAGCAATTGATGACATGGGCGGTCGACGTGAACCGGAGGAGTAATGCGTTACCTCCTTGGAGAGCTAACAGGATGAGTGCTTTAAGAAAAACTAGAGAAAAACAATAGCGAAGAGGCAATTGAATAGTAACACATGTTTACAGTGATATATAACCAGGTTGCTGTAGGACTAGATAACCAGGTTGCCATTTAATTAGATAACCAGGTTGATATTTAATTAGGTAACCAGGTTGATATTTAATTAGATAACCAGGTTGGTATTTATCTAGATCACCAGGTTGCCACATTATTATATAACCGAGTTGCCATAGGGCTAGATAATCAGGTTGCCTTAAAACCAGGTAACCAGCTTGCCAAAGAACCAGGCATCCAGTTTGCCAAAGAACCAGGCATCCAGTTTGCCACTGAAACAAACAACCAACTTGTCACAGAAACAAACAACCAGCTTGCCACAGAAACAAACAACCAGCTTGCCACAGAAACAAACAACCAGCTTGCCACAGAAACAAACAACCAACTTGCCACAGAAACAAACAACCAGCTTGCCACAGAAACAAACAACCAGCTTGCCACAGGACAGAACCAAACAACCAGCTTGCCACAGAACCAAACAACCAGCTTGCCACAGAACTTGCCACAGAAACCAGACAACCAACATGCCACAGAAACAAACAACCAGCTTGCCACAGACCTAGATAACAAGATAGCCATACACCCAACCAAATGGACAGACAGACAGACATTCAGACAGAACCAGGGCCCTCGCCAGTCACACACACGGAGCCAGCAGCCGGGGGGGGGGTCAGACGGCCTCATATCTCGCGTGAAAGATTTAGATCGCTGTAGCCACATCTCCCGCTCTCTGGGGTCTGCGGGGGGGGGGGGTGATGGGGAAGGGGTTGTAGAAGGGGTGATGGAGAGGGTTGTGAATGGAGAAGGAGGGTGATGGAGGAGAGGGTGTGAGAAGATGAGAGAGGGTTGTGAATGGGGTTGTAGAAGGGGGTGATGAGAGAGGGCTTGTGAAGGGGTTGTAGAAGGGAGGTGATGGATGTGAATGGGGTAGAGGAGGTGATGGGAAGAGAGGGAGGGTGATGGAGAGAGGGTTGTGAAGGGGTTGTAGAAGGGAGGGTGCTGCTGTGATGTCACTTGGGGGCTTATGCTGATGTCATTGAGTGGGTTTATGCTGTGGTGGTATAAGGTTTCACTTGATGTGTTATATGTTGTGGAAGGGAGAGTGTTACTGATGCCATTTGGTGTGTTTATGCTGATGTCACTTGACGTGTTTATGCTGAAGTCACTTGGTATGCTTATGCTGATGTAACTTGGTATGTTTATGCTATGGAAAGGAGGATGTTACTGTTGTCACTTGGTATTTTTATGCTGATGCCTCTTAACATGTTTATGCTGGATGTTACTCAGCATGCTTATGCCGATGCCACTCGGTTTGTTTATGCTGATGTCATCTGCAAGGGAAAGTGTTCAAGAAGTTGTCTTACGTGGGATGAGAAAGTGTTACAGTCGGTTTCTTGTGACTCGGAAGTGAAGGCACAAGGAAGGGAAGAGAGGATTGGAAGTAGGTAGAGAGAGGAAGCAAATGAAATGGGGAATAAAGAGGTGGAGGAAAAAAATTGTAAGTAACGATGCGAGGAGATAGATTGATAGATGTAGAGAGGGTTAGATAGATCAGGAAAAGGGTGACAGGGATGAAAGAGTAAGAGAGAGAGAGACAGACAGACAGACAGACAGACAGACAGACAGACAGACAGACAGACAGACAGACAGACAGAGACTAAGGACTATAAATAAAGTATATTTATTGAGCAATAGGAAGGGAGAGGGAAAAAGAGAAGGGGAGAGAACTGGAGAGGAGAGTGAAATGTAAGACGAGAATGGAGAAAGATAGACAAAGGAAGTGGAGGGAATAAGTAACATATGAGATAGTGTATATACAGTGGATGGGGGAGAGAGGAGAGAGAAAGCAAGGAAAGAGGATAGAGAAAGAAAGGAGGAGAGGGAGGACAGGAGAAAAAAAAAAACAGGCAGGCAGGATACGCAGAGAAATGGAAAGGGACAGGTAAAAGGGTGAGGGAGAAAACGAGAGAGGGAGATAGAGAAGAGGCGGAAAGAAGGTGAGATGGAGAACAGAATGAGTGATAGAGAGGGAGAGACCGAAGAGAGATGAGATATAGGAGAGAGAGAGAGAGACAGGCAGACAGACAGACATAAAGGTGGGGGGAGAATGAATATTCGATAGAGAGGAGAAGAGAGTGAGAGCGTAAGTGAGAATATGAGTGTAACTAAGAGTGCGAGTGCGAGTGTGAGAGTGAGAATGAGAATGATAGTGCGAGCGTGTGAGTGATTGACAGCGTGTGGAGAGGGAGAGGGAGAGGGAGAGAGGGGGAGAGGGAGGGAGAGGAGAGGGAGGGGAGGGAGAGGGAGAGGAGAGGGAGAGGGAGAGGGAGGGAGAGGGAGAGGGAGGGAGAGGGAGAGGGAGAGGGAGAGGGAGAGGGAGGGAGAGGGAGGGGAGGGGAGAGGGAAAGAGGGAGGGAGGGGAGAGGGAGAGGGAGAGGAGAGAGGGAGAGGGAGAGGGAGAGGGAGAGGGAGAGGAGAGGGAGGGAGAGGGAGAGGGAGAGGGAGGGAGAGGGAGCGAGGGGAGAGGAGAGGAGAGGAGAGAGGGAGAGGGGAAGGGAGGAGAGGGAGGGAGAGGGAGAGGGAGGGGAGAGAGGAGAGAGGGAGAGGGAGAGGAGAGGAGGGAGAGGGAGAGGGAGGGAGAGGAGAGAGGCGAGGGAGAGGGAGAGGAGAGGGGGAGGGAGAGGGAGGAGAGGAGGAGAGGAGAGAGGGAGGGGAGAGAGGGAGAGGAGGGAGAAGGAGAAGGAGAGGAGGGAGAAGAGAAGGAGAGGGAGGGAGAAGGGAGGAGGGGAGAAGGAGAGGGGGAGGGAGAGGAGGGGAGGGAGAGAGGAGAAGGAGAGGAGGGAGAAGGAGAGGGAGAGAAGGAGGGAGGGAGAAGGAGAGTGAAGGGAGGGAGAAGGGAGGGAGAGGAGAAGGGAGAGGGAGGGAGGGAGAGGAAGGAGAGGGAGGGAGGAGAAGGAGAGGGAGGGAGAGGAGAGGAGGGAGAGGAGAGAGAGAGAGAGGGAAGGAGAGAGTAGGGAGGGGGAGGGAGATAAGGAGAGGGAGGAAGGAGAGGGAGGGAGAGGGAGAGGGAGAGAGAGAGAGAGAAGAGAGAAGAGAGAGGAAGAGAGAGAAGAGAGAGGAGAGAGAGAGAGAGAGAGAGGAGAGAGAGAGAGAGAGAAGAGAGAGAGAGAGAGAGAAGAGAGAGAAGAGAGAGAGAGAGTGCAGGTGATGACAAAAACTCGACTCGGGCCACATACAGTCTGGCCAGCAGGTCCTGTGCACTTTCGCTTAATGATGATCTCCAGGTAATGCTACCCTGTACAACCGGCTGCGCTGATATTAGTTACAGCGGCCATATTTATTCGCCTACTGTGTTATGGGGTTCGTGGTAGTCAACCCAGCATACATTGTGTAATGCGTGTTAGTGGACCCAGTCGGATGCGGTACAGGTGGTGGCGGCGGCGGGCGGCGGCTCAGGTGAACAGGTTGCGGAGTGTGTGGGAAGGTGGGTGTGGTATGGGCATTATGTGGACAGACGTAGCACAGGTGGTCCGCAAAAAATGGTAACAGATGAGAAGTATTTTATGCAGATGGTAATGGGTGAGTGGTCGGTGATAGATGGCTTGGTGGGCTGCGAACAGGTGGTTGTTCTAATCGTGTATCGGTTGCTAAGGCAACGCGTTTGCTCCAAGCCCGCCGGAGATTTTGTTGGTGGAAGTGTTTTCGATGGGTCTGTCGGGCCTGAGACTATGAATGTGGTAGAATATGGTAGAATGTGGGTGGTTTTGAGTCATCAAGTAGTTTTATATTCTAAATAAAAGAAAAAAAAAAGCTGAGAGCAGAGATCGTGTGCGCGCCGTCCTGCTCGCCAAGAGCCGGTGTTCCCTCGGCCGAACAGCGCCCCATACTGCAGCTGTGCTCCACCCAGCCACGCGCACTCGCTCCCCGCCCCAGCACGAGCAATACAACCCCGCGTTATGAGCTGCTGTTTGTCCATGGACCTTGTAGCTTAGTTATTGACACGTGTTAAATGTAACTAATTCCCGCGGCTGGACCCTGGCCATGGGCTGAGGCAGGTCGACAACCCTGCTTATGTGTTGCTGCTGATTCGCTGGCTTATTTCAGTGCCCTGTGTGGTAGCTTCGGCAACGTGCACATTCTCCAGGTAACATGAGGTTGTGTTTTTGGATTTTTTTTTTCTTTTTGGTAGTGAAAGGTTTTCTTGTTGCGGATTATCTTAGGGATTTGAGCTTACGATTCACGGAATTGTCTTAGGGTAATGATTATACATATCATCATATAAGGAAGTGTTTATTGCGTTTGTAGAAGTGTGTTGCATGAATCAGCGAGTTGTAGACCGAGGGTGTGGCAGCATGACGGTTTGAACACGACCTGCATTCATAGAACTTTGATTCACACACACATACACACACGCGTGAGTACGCACACGCAAAGGAAAACACACACACATATTCATGCAAACAAACAAACATATTATATGATGTATTTCCTATATTGTCTATATAGATGATACTAAACCGTATCCACATCAGTCTGTATATGTATATCTCCCCTTCCGTTTATCAATATTCGGACACAGAAACACACGCACACACGCACGCACACGTGACGTCCGAACGACCAACACGTTGACACGCAACGTCACACACACACACACACACGCCCGCGCTGTGAATCGCTCGGCGTTGCGTCATCGAGGACAAGCAACGTGCGTGAGTTATCAGAAGTCCCTTTGTGGCAAGCGATTCTGGGTCTGGGCCTTAATGGGTGCCTGTGACTGCGGGCGGGTGGAGTGGCGCGGCCGGTGGTGTCCTGGCTGGCCGGGGGGGCGGGGCGGGGCGGGGGGGGGGGTGCAGATCGCCGTTAATGATGCATAATTGCCTCTTGGCGACGCGATTTGCGGGGTGAAGTGACGAGGGGAGGGGAGGGGAGGGGAGGGGACGGGGAGGGGGGCGGGCGTGTTCGTGGATCTCGCGGGTAAGAGAGAGAGAGAGAGAGAGAGGAAGGTGCGGTCGCTGGCTTTTTCTGTCTCTCTTCTCCTTCTTCTCCTTCTCTTTACTCTTTCTCTTTCCTCTCCCCCTTTTCTTCTTCTTTACTCCTCGCCCTCCTCCTCCTCTCCTAATCCTCCATTTTCTTCTTCTCCTCCTCCTTCTGTCTTTCTTCTTCTTCTTCTTCTTCTTCTCCTCCTCCTCCTCCTCCTCCTCCTCCTCCTCCTCCTCCTCCTCCTCCTCCTCCTCCTCCCCCTCCTCTACCTCCTCCTCCTCCTCCTCGTCTCCTCTCCTCCCTTCCTCCTCCTCCTCCTCCTCCCTCTCCTCCTCCTCCTCCTCCTCCTCCTCCTTTTTCTTCTACATTTCCCGGTGCCATAGCTCTCGTTCTCAACAAATTTAGAAAGTCTCGATCTTGCCAGATTTTTTTTCTTCCTTCTTTCTTTCTTTCTTTTCTTTCTTTTCCGTCGGAGGGAAATTATTATTTTTTTTTTTTTTTCGCGTCTCCCCTTGCCAGCGACTTTGAGTTTGGCGCCATTTTTATCACAGGGAAAGAATTCTGCAGTTATTAAATCATAAACGCGCGTTCAGGCGATGTGATGGATGATCGGAAGAGAGGAATTGCCCGAAAATGGCGCGAAAATGGCATGATTTGAAAATGGCGCGAAAATGGCATGATTTGAAAATGGCGCGAAAATGGCATGATTTGAAAATGGCGCGAAAATGGCATGATTTGAAAATGGCGCGAAAATGGCATGATTTGAAAATGGCGCGAAAAATGATTGAAATGGCGCGAAAAATGGCATGATTTGAAAATGGCGCGAAAAATGGCATGATTTGAAAATGGCGCGAAAATGGCATGATTTGCAAAATGATCTCCCTGACATTCGCAATATGAATTTCGGGAAATTGCTTTGTACCGCGGTGAGTGATGGATGAAGCGGCGGTAATCTTGCGCGCATTTCCTCACTTCTCTGTCTGTCTGTCTGTCTGTCTGTCTGTCTCTGTCTGTCTCTCTGTCTGTCTCTCTCTCTCTCTCTCTCTCTCTCTCTCTTCTCTCTCTCTCTCTCTCTCTCTCTCTCTCTCTCTCTCTCTCTCTCTCTCTCTCTCTCTCTCTCTCTCTCTGTCTCTCTCTCTCTCTCTCTCTCTCTCTCTCTCTCTCTCTCTCTCTCTCTCTCTCTCCTCTCTCTCTCTTTCTCTTTCTCTCTCTCTCTCTCTCTCTCTCTCTCTCTCTCTCTCTCTCTCTCTCTCTTTCTCTCTCTCTCTCTCTCTCTCTCTCTCTCTCTCTCTATCTATCTCGCGCGCGGACACACACACACGCGCACACACACACACACACACACACACACACACACACCACACACACACACACACACACACACACAGAGCACGTGCATAATTCATATTTTTTCTTTGCGCTTTGATTATCGTATTACCCTAATATCCCTCCTCCCTCCACTCTCCCTCCCTCTCCCTCTCCCTCTTCTCTCCTTCTCCCCTCCGTCTTATTCTCCTTCTCCCTCTCCCCTTACTCTCCTCTTCCCCCTCCCCCTCTCTCTCCCTCTCCCTCTCCCTCTCCCTCTTCCTCCCTCCCCTCTCTTCGTCCCTCCCCCCACTCCCACTCCCTCCCCTCCCCTCCCTCCCCTCCCCCCTCCCTCTCCCTCTCCCCCACTCCTTTCTCCCCTTCCCACTCCCCCCTTTCTGACGGAATGGAAGGAGGGGAGCGGCGCGTGCGGAACAGTAATTTGGCGTCCTCGTGGGTTTCGCTCTGTTTCGCTCTCGCACCTGCGTGGGAGGAGCGGGCTTTGGGCGCAACATCTGTCGAGGGAAGGAGAGGAGGGAGGGAAGAGGAGGGGGGAGGGGAGGGAGGGGAGGAGGGAGAGGGAAGGGGGATAGAAGGGGAAGGGGGAGGGGGATTAGAAGGGGGAAGGAGAAGGGGAGGGAAGGAAAGGAAATGGGAAATGAGAGGGAGAGGAGAAGGGAGGGGAGTAAGAGAGGAGAAGAGAAGAAAAGAGAGGGGAGGGGAGAAAAGAAGAGAGAAGAAGAGAAGAGAAGAGAGGAAAGGGAGGGTAAAGGGTGGGAGGCTTGCATTGGAAGCACCTGATTCTCCTCTGCGGTGCCTTGGCGAGGTCGAAAGGTCGCGCTCAAGATGTGTGTGTATAGGAGGGATATGTTTTAGGTTCGTGTTGTGGAGAATTTTTTTTACGTTTATTTTTTCCCATTTGAGGGTCAGTGGTGACGTTTTGTTGATATGTTCGTCAGGTCGTACTCAGTAGAAAGATATATTAAAGGATTAAAATCAATGTCTTATGTAGGTTTAGGACGTATTATTGGTTTTGCGTTTGATGTTTGTGAGTATGTTGAACCGTATTGATGTTGACAGATGTAGAAAAGGTATGAATGAGAAAGGATGTCTTCACAATACAAGAGATGTATTCGACCGGTTTCGATTCTATGTATTTCTGACGAAGATAGAATCGAAACGGGTTAAATACATCTCTTGTATTTTTAAGATGTCCATTCTCATCCATACCTTTTCTACATTTGCGTATATGTTTATTTATTTATTTTGTTTTGGAAGGTGCGGTCGCTGGCTTTTTCTGTCTCTCTTCTTCTTCTCCTTCTTCTCCTTCTCTTTCTCTTTCTCTTTCTCCTTCTTCTTCTCCTCCTCCTCCTTCTGCATCTCCTTCTCCTTCTCGTTCTCCTTCTTCTTCTTCTTTTCCTCCTCGCCCTCCTCCTCCTCTCCTACTCCTCCTTTTTCTTTTTCTTCTCCTCTTCTCCTCCTTCTTCTTCTTCTGGGCTCCTGCGTTTTGCTTCACATTTGCTACAGTTGAGGATGAGACAATGATGGTACTTCCAAAGTCATCAGGGTTTGTACCTGTTGCATTCACAGACAACGCGGAGTCCCCAAACGTTCCATTACGAGTGTACCAGGGTCAGATGTTAATTCATGTCACCACTAGGAAGCATATCTCCAGAGGTCAGAGGTCAGGCCGCGCTCTATGCCTGGATATGGAGACACATCGCGAAGGGTCGGGGGTCGCGTCGTGGTGAGCAGAACCCGCTGGTGACTCATGGACAGGCCTTGCGAATATCGTGAGGCGCCCTATGCTTTTCTCACACCTCTCCCCTCCCCCCTCCCTCGCTCAGTCCTCTCCTCCCCCCCTCTCCCCCTTCTTCTTCTTTTTCTTTTTTCTTCTTTCCCTCCTCTATTTTCTCTTCCTCCTCCTTCTCTCCTCCTCCCTTCACCTCTCCCCTTTCCTCCTTTCCCCCGTCCTCCTCTCCACCCTTTCCCTTCCTCCCTTTTCTTCTTTCTCTCTCCCTTCCCTTCCTCCCCTTCCCCTCTCTCTCCCTCCTCCTCTTCCCTCTTTCCCCTTTCTTCTCCTTCCCCTTTCCCCCTCCCTCTCTCCCTCCTCCTCCTCTCCTCCTCTCCCCTTCCACCTCCTTCCCTCTTTCCCTCCCTCCTCTTCCCACTTCCCTCCCTCTCTCTCTCCTCCTCTCCCCTTCCTCCCCCTCCCCTCCTCCTCTCTCCCTCCTCCCCTCCCAATCCCCTTCCCCTCCCCTCTCTCTCCCTCCTCCCTCTTCCCCTCCCCCTCCCCCTTCTCTCTCCTTCCTTTCTTCCCTTTCCCCTCCTCCTCCCTCTCCTTCCCCCTCTCTCCCTCCTCCTCTTCCCTCTCTCCCTCTCTCTCTCCCCCTCCCCTCTCTCCCTCTTCCCCTTCCTCCCCACCGCCTCTTTCACTCCCAGGTCCCGAGATGACAAGTATCGAGAAGGGCGCAGTGTCCCGGAGATGCTTGGATGAGGGAGTATCCACAGGAGAAGCGGGGAATCATCTCCGGGCGGGCTGACGCGGTAGCTGGAGGTGAAAGGAGGGAGAAGGGAGCGAGGGAGGGAAGGAGGGAGAGGGGGAGGGCGAGGGAAGGGAGGAGGGGGATGGAGGAAGAGAAGGAGGAGAAAGAGGGCGAGGGAAGGAGGAAGGGAGAGATGAGGAAGAGAAGGAGGGAGGGGGATGGAGGAAGAGAAGGAGGGAGGGGGATGGAGGAAGAGGGCGAGGGGAAGGAGGGAGGGGGATGGAGGAGAGAAGGAGGGATGGAGGAAGGCGGGAGGGAGATGGAGGAAGAGAAGGAGGGAGGGAGAGGACTAGGGAAGGAGGGAGGGAGAGATAGGTGGAAGGGAAGGCGGGAGGGTCGTCTGTATCCTTTACCTTGGTCCTGCCTGCCATCCTGAGGACGCCGCCGCTACTACCTGCAGGATCCACCTACTTGGGAGTAGAATTATTTTATTTTCTTATTATTTTTTTTTTCTCTCTTTTTTAAAGATTTGCGAAGCGGCTGAAAGTTACAGAGGCGGTGAAGTTATCTCCTTGGCTTCCCTCCTTGACACCGTTGAAAGAAGAGGACGAGGGCGAAGGGGATGAAAGAGGGGAAAGAAGGAAAAGGAAAGAGAGAAAAGAACGAGAGGAATATAAAGGCAGATTCATTCGACATCAAATGAACTTATAAATATAAAATGCAGTTTCCGACATCGTCTGTGACATCGAGATGAAGCCGAAATGAACGGAGGGGGCAGGGAGGAAGAGCGAGGAAAAGGGAGGCAGGGAGGAAGGACGAAGAACGTGGGCAGGGAGGAAGGGCGAAGGAAGGGGGCAGGGAGGAAAGGGAAGAAAAGAGGCAGGGAGGAAAGGGGAAGAAATGGGGGCAGGGAGGAAGAGCGAGGAAAGGGGGGCAGGGAGGAAAGACGAAGAACGTGGCAGTGGGCAGGGAGGAAGGGCGAAGGAAGGGGTTAGGGAGGAGGGGGCAAGGGAGGAAAGGGGAAGAAAAGGGGGCAGGGGAGCAGGGAAGAAGGACGAAGAAGTGGGGTAGGAGGCAGGAGAGGAAGGACGAAGAAAGGGAGACAGGGGGGCAGGGAAGAAAGTTGAAGAAGGGGCAAGGGAGGAGGGAGCGAGGGAGGAACGACGAAGAAAGGGGGGTAGGGGGGCAGGGAGGAAGGTTGAAGAAGGGAGGTAGGGGGGAGTGGGGTAAGAAGGAAGGGCGAACACAGACAGATAATGGGATGTCTGCGTGACAGGATGGGCTTTGTATATTATTTTCTCACATAAATATCGGTGTTTCGCATGAGCAGGGAGGAAGAGGGCGAAATAAGGGAGGGAGAGTAATTGCGAAGGTGTTCAAAAAGGCAAACAGAAAAGAACGGGATGCAATAGGTAACTTTTCAACGGGAAATGAATAAAGAAGGGAAAAGATAATACAAAATAAAATGTAAAAAAAAATAAATAAAGCAAAAAAATAATTAAAAATACCATTTCAACAGGAAATGAATAAAGAAGGAAAGGGATAATAAGAGGCATAATTTAGGAAAAGAATTGAATCGAGAGTGAATTAGTAATGCTTGCGGATACAATCATTGTAAAATCTGATCATGATTCGGATGAATGAGGGAAGTGATACGATAAAGAAAAATGCAATGGTGATAAAAAAAAAGGATTTAATACGGAGAGGAATAAGAAATTGTCGATGGAATTAGAGATGAAACGAGGATAACACGCGACGAACATGCTCGCCAGGCCACACTCATTTCCTGCACTCAATTATTAAAAAAAAAAAAAAAAAAAAAAAAAAAAAACATAATGGCAAATATTATTAATGATTTTATTATTGATTTTATTTTTTTTAATCATGTCACGGTTCTTAGGATGCAAATATTAATTATTATTATTATTATTTTTCATCATGTCACGGTTCTTAGGATGCAAATATTAATTATTTTATTATTTTTTTCATCACGTCACGGTTCTTAGGATGCAAATATTTATGATTTTATTTTATTATTATTATTTTTTTTTCATCACGTCACGGTTCTTCGGATGCAAATATTAATTATTTTATTATTTTTTCGGGTTCTGAGGATGCAAATATTAATTATTTTATTATTTTTTATCATCATGTAACGGTTCTGAGGATGCAAATATTAATGCATGTAACGGTTCTGAGGATGCAAATATTAATTATTTTATTATTTTTTATCATCATGTAACGGTTCTGAGGATGCAAATATTAATTATTTTATTATTTTTTAAAATCATGTAACGGTTCTGAGGATGCAAATATTAATTATTTTATTATTTTTTATCATCATGTAACGGTTTCATTGCAAATATTAATTTATTTTATTATTTTTTATCATCATGTAACGGTTCTGAGGATGCAAATATTATTTTATTTATTTTTATTTTTTTTTTCATCATGTCACGGTTCTTAGGATGCAAATATTAATTATTTTATTAATTTTTTTCATCATGTCACGGTTCTTAGGATGCAAATATTAATTATTTTATTATTTTTTAAAATCATGTAACGGTTCTGAGGATGCAAATATTAATTATTTTATTATTTTTTATCATCATGTAACGGTTCTGAGGATGCAAATATTTAATTATTTTATTATTTTTTATCATCATGTAACGGTTCTGAGGATGCAAATATTAATTATTTTATTTTATATTTTTAATGTTATTATATTAATTATTTTATTATTTTTTCATCATGTCACGGTTTGAGGATGCAATATTAATTTATTTTATTATTTTTATTCATTACCGGTTTTCTGAGGATGCAAATATTAATTATTTATTATTTTTTTCATCATGTAACACGGTTTCTGAGGATGCAATATTAATTATTTTTATTATTTTTTATCAATCATGTAACGGTTCTCAGGATGCAAATATTAATTATTTTATTATTTTTTTCATTCATCAATGTCACCGGTTCTGAGGATCAAATATTAATTATTTTATTATTTTTTATCATCATGTAACGGTTCTGACAAATATTAATTATTTTATTTATTTTTTTTCATCATGTCAGGTTCTTAATGCAAATATTAATTATTTTATTAATTTTTTTCATCATGTCACGGTTCTTAGGATGCAAATATTAATTATTTTATTATTGTTTTTCATCACGTCACGGTTCTCAGGATGCAAATATTATTTATTTTATTATTTTTTTCATCATGTCACGATTCTCAGGATTATTAATTTTATCTTTTATTATTTTTCATCATGTCACGGTTCTGAGGATGCAAAATTTATGATTTTTTTATTTTTTTTTTTTTTCATCATCACGTCACGGTTCTCTCGGATGCAAATATTATTTATTTTATTATTTTTATTTGTCACGGTTCTGAGGATCTCTCCCCCTTTAGGGAAAAAAACAAACAAAAAAACATCGGAATAATGTTGCAGTTTCTTCGTAGAATAACGAAGAGTTTTGTGAAGAGATGCACACGTTGCTCTTGTCACTGACGTCATCACTACGTCATCGATCACGTGACCGGACGGAAACAGGTCGATGAGTAAAATGTGATAGAGAGGAAGGGAGAGCGAGTGGAATTAAGGAAGGGTGGGCGAGAGGGTGGCAGATAGAGGGGGGAGGGGGGGTGTTGGCTCGACTGCCCTGTTGTAAATGCTCACCGACGCTGCTGGGGGGCGGGGGGGGGGGGGAGGGGGTGTTGTTACGTAAGATGGGCGTGCATTGTGGTGTGACGTCACTTGTCGAGCTGGTGTTGGTATTCTCTCTCTCTTCATTTCTCTTTTCATTTTTTTCTTTCTCCTTTTCTCTTCTCTCTCTCTTTCTCCTCTCTCTCTCTTATTTCTTTCTTTCTCTTTCTCTCCTTCTCCTTTCTCTCTCTCTCTCTCTCTCCTCTCTCTCTCTCTCTCTCTCCTCTCTCTCTCTCTCTCTCTCTCTCTCTCTCTTCTCCATCTTCCTCTCTCTCTCTCTCTCCTCTTCCCTCTCCTCTCCTAACTCCTCTCTCTCTCCCTTTCTTCCTCTTCCTCTCTTTCTCTCCCCTCTTCCACTCTCTCTCCCTATTTTCTCTCTCTCTCTCTCTCTCTGTCCCCTCCTCCTCTCCCTTTCTCCTTCTCCTCTCCCTTTCTCCCCCTCCCCTTCTCCCTCTTCTCCCCCCCCTCCTCTCCCTTTCTCCTCCCCCCTCCCCGCTCTTCTCCTCTCCCCTTAGATAGCTACCTTCCTTATATGTCAAGTCTGAGTCACGAGTCGATTCGGAGAGAGCCAGTCGTCTTGTTTCCCAGTGCCACCGACATGGCCCTCCTGTTAGAATTTCCGATGCCAGTGCCAGACGCGAAGTGAAGAGGAAGGAGAATGTCAGGGCCGGTGTGGTGGGCATTTTAGGGGGGGTGGGGGTGGGGGGATTCACTCGTGAACCCGTGCACCATTGTGATTTTTTTTTTTTTTTTTTTTTTTTTTTTTTTTGTGTTTTTGTTCTTGCAGTGTTTAAGAGGGAGACGTTGTAAATTTTTTTTTATATATATACGGCCAAAATGATAGTTTTATATATTATTATATATTATAAATAATATATAAGCGTTGTGTTATGATTCATATTAAACCCTTATTTATGGGATTATCGGTATGAAGATAAGCCAGACCCCGCGAGACCCAGTTCCTTCGCGGTGGCTAGGTCAGAGATCCCTCTCGTGGTAGGGCGAGGAGGCCGGGTGCTTGCTCCTCCAAGCTCCCAACTGTACAAACATTTGAGCTTTTGTCGAAAGGCAGCTCGTCCGCCCTCTGCTTGCCCCGCCCCCTTCCCCTCCCCCCTTCCTCTCCTTTGGCATCCTCTTCCTCCCCTCCCCTTCCTTCCTTCCCTCCTTCCTCTCCCCTTCCCTTCCCCCTTCCTCTTCCCTTTCCCCTTCCCCCCTTCACTTTGACTTCTTTCTCTTCCTTGTATGTATGTACATACATGCATAGATGCATACGTATATTCATACATACATTTATACATTAATGCATTCATATATATATACATACACATGAAGATATACATACAAACCTACTTGATACACAGATCCCTCTCCTCTATCCCATCCTGTCTCCCTCCTCCTCCTTTCCACCTCCCTCTCTTTCTCCCTCTCCCTCCTCTCCTCTCTCTCTTCCTTCCCTATCCTCCCCTCTCTCTTTCTCTCCTCTCTCTCCTCCCTCGCCTCGCCTCGCCTCCTCTCCTCCTCCCCCCTTCCCGAGGCGGAAAAATACCCTCGCCGGGTGTTGGATTAACTTCCCCATCTCTCCTGCATTGTCTCCTGTGACTCTGGCAGCGTCAGAGGAGAGGAGAAGAACAAAAAGAAGAGGGAGAAAAAGAAGAAAAGAACCGGAGGAATGGAGAGAGTAGGGAGAAGAGATTGAAGAGAAAAGGAGGAAGAAGAAGAGAAAGAGTAGGTAGGAGGAGGAAGAAGAGGAATAAGAGGAAGAGGAGGAGGGAGAGGTAGAAGAACAGAGGAGAGGTAGAAGAGACAGTAGGAGGAGGAGGAGAAGAGGACGACAGAGGAGAGAGGAGGGAGAGTAGAAGACAGGAAAGGGGGGGAAGAAAGAAGCAAGAAGAACTGGAATGAGACCAAGAACAAGAAGGGGATTCATTCATCCACTTTTTTTTTTAAGAGTCACCGGCTAGAATGTAGAGCCCAGCTGAGTCACTCGGGTGCGTGTAGATTCTCGCGTGGGTGGCGGTGCTGTAGCGGAGAAAGGCTGGGTCTGCGGTTTTTGTTTATTGTTTGTGAATATGTTATTTGTTTGTTTTATTTGTGAATATGTTATTTGTTTATTTATTATTTTGTATTACTTTATTTGTGAATGATGTTATTTGTGTTATTTGTAATGTGTGTGTTGTTTATTTATAATTATTTAAATTTGTTTACATTTATGTTGTGAATAATGTGGATTTGGTTTTACTTGTATTGTGATATGTTATTTGTTTGTTTTATTTTGAAGTATGTATTTGTTTATTTTATTATTTGTGAATATTTCTTTGTTTGTTTATTTGCTGAAATATGTTATTTGGTTTGTTTTATTTGTGAATATGTTATTTGTTTATTTGTATTTGTATGTTATATGTTATTTGTTTATTTTATTTGTGTTATGTTATTTGTGATATTATTTTTTATTATATTTGTTTGTTTTCATTTGTGAATATGTTATTTGTTTGTTTTATTTGTGAATATGTTATTTTTGTTTATTTTATTGTGAATTTATTTGTTATTTTATATTGTGAATATGTTATTTATTTGTGAATATGTTATTTGTTTGTTTTATTTGTGAATATGTTATTTGTTTATTTTATTTGTTATGTTATTTTATTTATGTTATTTGTTTATTTATTTGTGAATATGTTATTTTTATTTTTATTGTTTATTTAATATGTTATTTATTTGTTTTCTTTCTGAATATATTATTTATTTATTTACCTATTTTTTATTTGTTTATTTATTTATTTATTATTTATGTATTTATATTTATTTTTTAAGACCGTGGTTGATTTCGTTTGTTGTTCCATTCTTAATAGTTGCTTAATAGTTACTTACTTAATTACTTATTAGTTATATTTACTTAATACTTACTTATAGTTACTTACCTATACTTAATTAACTTATTAGTTATATTTACTTAATACTGCTTAATAGTTACTTTACTTACTTAATAGTTACTTACTTAATTACCGTTACTTACTTAATAGTTATTACTTAATAACTTTAACTTAACGTTAAATTGTGGACATATTACGCCCTTCTAAACTTTATAAAACGGATGGGAAAATAATTCGAAAGTCAAGAGGTGATGTAAGTGTGCAATGTATATGTATATGCCCCGTTTAGGATGGAATTTGGAAGTGAATGTGGCCTGCTTGGTGGATATAGGATAATGATCTTCACGGTTGGATTCTGCTCTATTGGGAGATGATGATAGAGTGGTGCGAATCGTGAAGCAGAATCTCTCTCTTCTGTCTTCTCTCTTCTCTTTCTCTGTCTGTCTCTCTCTTGTCTTCTGTCTCTCTCTTCTGTTCTGTCTATCTCTGTCTTCTGTCTCTTCTTCTGTCTGTCTCTCTCTCTCTCTCTCTCTCTCTCTCTCTCTCTCTCGTCTCTCTCTCTCTCTCTCTCTCTCTCTCTCTCTCTCTCTCTCTCTCTCTCTCTCTCTCTTCTCTCTCTCTCTCTCTTTCTCTCTCTCTCTCTCTCTCTCTCTCTCTCTCTCTCTCTCTCTCTCTCTCTCTCTCTCTCTCTCTCTCTCTCTCTCTCTCTCTTCTCTCTCTCTCTCTCTCTCTCACTCTACTCACTCACTCACTCACTCACTCACTCTCACTCACTCCCCTCCCCGCACTGTCCCCTCCTCCCCCCTTTCACTTCCTCTTTCTTTTCTCCTTCGCTTCTTTTTCCCTCTTCCATACTCTCTCTCCCTCTGCTCTCTCTCCTCCTCCCTTTTCCCTCTTCTCCCCCTTCTCCCCCTTCCCATTTCCCCTCTTCTTTTCCCCTCTCCCTCTCCTCCCCCCATTCCCCTCTCTTCCCCTCTCCCCCCTTTCCTCCTCCTGCTGACACCGCACGCACGATCTGGACTGACACGGCAATCCCCACGCAATCCCCCCCACCCCACCCCACCCCACCCCCCCCCCACCCACCCCACCCCACCCCACCCCACCCCCACCCCCACGCCTTCCACCTCGCCCTTACGCCCAATGCTCATTTTTGCTTAGCCGAATTCGGCGCTCTCGAGAGAATAAAAATGCCCCACCGATACGGGTGATTGTGCACGAAATGTTATGCAATGGACCACATCGAGAGAGTGGGAGGGGGGAGAGGAGGGAGGGAGAAGGGGAGGGAGGGAGGGAAGGGAGGAGGGAGGGGGGGAGGGGCAGCGGGAGGAGATTCGAGGAGAGAGAGAGAGAGGAGAGGAGGGAGAAAAAGGGAGAGAAACAGAGAAAGGCGACGAGACGAGGGTAGAGAAAAAGAGAGAGAGGAGAGGAGAGAGATCTCGAGTAGACATGATCGAGAGAGAGAGATCGTGAGAGGAGCATCTGAGAGAGAGACGAGAGAGAAGAGAGAAGAGAGAAGAGTATAAGAGAAAGAAAGAAAGCAGCCGAGAAGAGTTTGAGACAGAGAGAGGAGAGAGAGAGAGAGAGAGGAGAGAGAGAGAGAGAGAGAGCTGAGAAATAAGAGAAAGAAAAGACAGAGATGAGAGTGAGAAAGAGTGAACGAGAGAAGGAGTTAGAAGAAAGAAAGAAAGAGAGAAAAAGACACTTTCGTTTCGTAGAGAGTCCCGGCCGGGCTCGTGCTTACTAAGTCTATAGACCTAAGATGCGTAGGCTCTTACGACAGTTGGTATGTGATTAATTGGTTTCTTTTATATAGAATTTTTAACATGATCTATTTTTATTATTTATTTATTTTTTATTATTTATTATTATTATTTTATTTGGTATGTGATTATTTTTTTTTTTTATATCTTTTTATATTATTTTAATTTTTTATTTACCGATTTTATTTTTATTTACGGCGCCCCTGGTATGTGATTTTTTTAGATTTTTTTTATATATTTGTCTTTATTTTTTAGTTACCGATTTATTTTATTTAGGCGCTCCCTCGAGTCTCGATCAAACCGTGGATCCTCGATCAGATCATGATGAGAGAGAGAAAAGGGGATACCGCCGCCCTTGCCTCTCGTAGTGCGCGCCCGGTTTATCTGCCGCTTACGTCACCCAGCCTCTTAAGTCGCTCCCTTTTGTCATCTTGTTAGAAATTCTCGACCCATATGCCTCCCCCTTCTTCCCAATTCTCCCTCTCCCCGCCTCTCCATCTCGTCCTCTCTCCCCCGCCTCTCCCGCCTCTCTCCCTCATCCCGCCTCTCTTCCCCTCTCTCCGCGCCTCCTCCCGACCTCTCTCCCCCTTCTCCCACTCTCTCCCCTCCTCTTCTTTCCCCATCTCCCCTCCTCTTCCCCCTCTCCCCGCCTCTTCTCGCCACCTCTCTCCGCCTCTCCCCCTCCGACCCTCTCTCCCTATTCCCCCCCATCTCCCCTCCTCTCCCCGCCTCTCCCCGCTCTCCCCCTCCTCTCCCCCTCTTCCAGCGCCATGCTCCCTCTCTTCGTCTCTCGTTGGGTCGTTTGTGTGTTCGTGTGTGACCTCTCAGCCCCCGGCACTAGTCGGCTCCTCTTATGGCTCCCCTATTGCGAATTCCTCCCCTTTTCCATAACTCTTTCGATTGGTTTTTTATCTTACTGGTTTGTTTGAAGTGGCGTTTACCCTGTTCTCCCTGGAACGGTGGGCAGTGTGCCAGCTGGGGATGTGTGTGGCTGNATATATATATATATATATACACATATATACACACATGCATATACATATATACACACTTGCATATACATATAAAAACACACATGCATACACATAACCACATACATATATTGCAGTATAAGAGGAAATACCTGGACACAAGGGTATCTAGTAGAAAAATATAATACAAATGATGTTAAGCTAAACATTATAAAATATATTGGGATAGTACATAAATTTCAGTGAGCGTTTAAACGAGGGCAAAGTAGCACAGCTTCGGATATTATCAGGGAGAGCATTCCAGAGAGCAGGGCCATGATCCATTATACACGATTTGGATTGTTCAGACTGCATGGATGGAACATCTAGCATATTGTTGCCTCATAAGGGATATCTGTAGTTAGTTATATGATAAAAAAATGTCATTGCTTTGTGAGTTAAGGCTTTTAAAAACAAACTGCACAGCAGTGTTAATTTCCTTGACTTTTAAAAATTGGACATTTAGGAAGCCTTCATGTGGTCATTTCTTCTAGGACCCAAGATACTACGAACAATTCTTTTTTGAGTTATATGCAATGGTTTATGTGAGGTAGAACATGTAGCTCCCCAAATCATTTTATGTTTGTCATTTCACTGTTTGTGGTGTTGATTAAATCTATAATGGAGTGTCCTGAAGCGTGACAGCAAGTATTATCAGCATAGAGTGTGAATTTGAGACAGCTCACAATGACAATATCATTGATATAAAGAAGGAATAGAAAGGGTCCCAAGATAGAGCCCTTTGGGAGCGATAGTTCTTGTAGAGGAGTTGCAGTCACTAAAAACTACATACTGTGTGCGGTTTGACAGATAAGAGGCAAACCAAGCAATCACACTTCCTTTTATACCGTAATAGTATAATTTTCCTAAAATTGACCTTAACGAATGCCTTAGTCTAAAAATGTAGCAAGAGTAAATTTAGGGAGGGAGGGAGAGGGAGAGGGAGAGGGAGGGAGAGAAGGAGGGAGGGGGGGGAGAGAGAGAAAGAGAGAGAGAGAGAGAGGGAGAGGGAGAGAGAGGGAGAGAGAGAAAGAGAGAGAGAGAGAGAAAGGGGGGGGGGGGAGAGAGAGAAAGAGAGGGAGAGAGAGAAAGAGAGAGAGAGAGAGAAAGAGAAAGAGAAAGAAAGAGAGAGAGAGAGAGAGTGAGAATGAGGGAGAGAGAGAGAGAACAAATGAAAGAATACAATATAATACATTTTTTGCGTAATAACTTCGTATAGCATACATTATACGAAGTTATACGAGAGAGAGAGAGAGAGTGAGAATGAGGGAGAGAGAGAGAGAAAGGGGGGGGGGGGAGAGAGAGAAAGAGAGGGAGAGGGAGAGGGGGAGGGAGAGGGAGAGAGAGAGAGAGAATGAGAATGAGGGAGAGAGAGAGAGAACAAATGAAAGAATACAATATAATACATTTTTTGCGTAATAACTTCGTATAGCATACTTTATACGAAGTTATACGAGAGAGAGAGAGAGAGCGAGAGAGAGAGAGAGAGTGAGAATGAGGGAGAGAGAGAGAGAAAGAGAAAGAGAAAGAAAGAGAGAGAGAGAGAGAAAGAGAAAGAGAAAGAAAGAGAGAGAGAGAGAGAGTGAGAATGAGGGAGAGAGAGAGAGAAAGGGGGGGGGGGGAGAGAGAGAAAGAGAGGGAGAGAGAGAAAGAGAGAAAGAGAGGGAGAGGGAGAGAGAGGGAGGGAGAGAGAGAGAGAGAAAGAGAGGGAGAGGGAGAGGGAAAGAGGGAGAGAGAGAGAGAGAATGAGAATGAGGGAGAGAGAGAGAGAAAGGGGGGGGGGGGAGAGAGAGAGAGAAAGAGAAAGAGAAAGAAAGAGAGAGAGAGAGAGAGAAAGGGGGGGGGGAGAGAGAGAGAAGAAAAGAGAGAGAGGGGGGATAGGAAGGGGGGAGGGAGAGAGAGGGGGGATAGGAAGGGGGGAGAGAGAGAGAGAACAAATGAAAGAATACAATATAATACATTTTTTGGACATTTTGAGTGTTTTGTGCCATTATAATACACAAAATGTATAGAAGTGAAAAAATGTGTTGTGTGATTCTCGGTCAAAATATATGAAGATATAAATAAACAAAAAGAAAAACATAAATGAGTTTTTATCATTTCATTTTAATTATCATCCAATACAGATCCAAGAATCTGAACTTTTCAAAAAGTTATTAACGAAAGTAGATCGAAGTAGAGTTCGATACTAACCTGTACAATTCTATGAGTTACATTTTTCTGGTGAAAAAACAATTAATCACAAGGAAATGCATTTTAAGTCTTGTTATTATTGTCATCATTCTTATTCTTATTATCATAAAAATTATCATTATCATGATCACTAATATTATCATCATTATTACTAATATCATAATCATAATTGTTGTTGTTGTTACAACCATAATTATCATTATCATTGTAAGCTACTACTACTACTATTGATATTACTTTTTGTTACATGAAAAACTAAAGCGTAATCTCAAATCATGTAGAATCATTCAAATTCATTATCAAACGGCACTTAAATATTACAAAAAGTGTTTAATATACATATCTTTTAAAAATTTGGGGTACACACAGTGTGGCTAAAAAACTATGCTCAAATGTGTAACACAACATCCTAATCTAACATTCACAAATACAGAATCTTTTATTCCTAGGGGTTTTAAATCAATCATCTGTCTCCAAACTTTACAATCTATTCAAAATCATAAAAGAAT
>NW_020870091.1:1366187-1368687 GCF_003789085.1 Penaeus vannamei | reverse complement strand
CATCGTTCTCTCTCGTCTTCGTCCATTCTCCATCTTTTATCGTCTCTTCCTCCTTTATTCTCTATCATTCTCTCTCTCCTCTTCCTTCATTCTCCATTTTTTATGCGCTCTTCCTCCGTTATTCTCCATTATTCTCTTTCTCCTCTTCCTCCAATCTCCATCATTCTCTCTCCTCTTCCTCCATTCTCCATCATTCTCTCTCTCCTCTTCCTCTATTCTCTATCTTTCACCCTCTCTTCCTCCTTCATTCTCCATCAATTCATCTTCCTTTCTTCCCTTTATCTACCATACTCTCTCTCCTTCGCCTACTTTTTCCCTGATTCTCTTTTCGTATTTTCTGTTTTTCTCTTATTTTTTCTGTTCTTCGTTCCGTTATCATCAATATGCCTCTGCCCTTCTTTCATTCTCCACCTTTCTCGTTTCTCTCTCATTCTCCATTCTTCTCACACTTTTTCTCTCCTCTTCTATCATATTCTTCTATTTCTTTTTTATTCCCTTATTTTTTCTTCGTTTCTCTTCTTCTCCATTACTCTCTTTCTTCATTTTCTCTCCATTTCTCCTTCCAGCTCCATCACTTTGCGTTCGTTTCTCCTTTTCTATTGATTCTCCCCCTCTCCCTATTTTATTCTCTATCATTATCCACTCGTTTCTCCTTCATTCTTTCTTCGTTTCTCCCATCATTCTCTATTCTTCTTTCTTTTCTCCTTCATACTGGATCATTCTCACTTCGTTTATCTTTTCATCTCTTCCATTCCCCATTATTCTTCCTTCAATTCTACTTCCATCTCCGTGATTCTCCTTCTCTCTTTCCTTCCATCATTCACCCTTCATTTCTCTTTCGTTTACTATCATTCTCTTCTTACTCCTTCACATCCTTTATTCTCCCTGTTTTTTTTTTTCTCTCGTTTCGCTTTCCTTCTCCCTCCGTTTCTCCTTTATTCTCTCTCCGTTTCTCCTTCATTCTCCATCGTTTATCTTTCCTTCTCCCTACGTTTCTCCTGCATTCCCCCTCCCTTCTTCCTCCGTTTCTCCTTCATTCTCCGTCCCTTGTTCTTTCATTCTCTTTCCCTTGTTCTTTCATTCTCTTCCCCTTCTTCCTCCGTTTCTCCTTCCTTCTATATCCCTTCTTCCTCCATTTCTCCTTCCTTCTCCCTCCATTTCTCCTTCATCTCCCTCCGTTTCTCCTTCCTTCTTGACCATTCTCCCTTCGCCAGCCTCCCCAAAGTGAGCAGCGTCCGAACACGTGGCGCTGACCTCGTAATCGTTGCCAGGCCGCTCCTCTCCGCTATGTTGCCACGGTTGCCACGCCCCTCCGTCCCTGCAATGGCAACGGGCCGGCAAAAGGAAGGAGAACACGCAGAGGGATAACACCGGCGATGGAGGACTCCGATAAAGCTTTTGATAACAGGTTCCGGAGCGAAAAGAAGAGGAAGAAAAAAGGGATTCGGAGGAGGGCGGCCTTCGTTCGAATAGGACTGCGTAAAGTGTGGAGAGTCAGGAAGGTAGATTTCGTTCTGGTAAAATTAAAGAAGGATTAGCCGGTTTTAAACTTTATCCTTGCATTTCAGTTTGTTTAATGAATTCTCTTTTGTATTACTTTTGTATCCTTGAATTCGTGTATATTTTCGTGTTATTTTATTACCTGGATTATTGTTTCGTTTTCATTACGCACAAATTGAATTCTCGTATTGACATAGAAAATGGGTAAATGGGTCCCAGATAACTATCGATTTTAAAAGATCGTAGCCTCTGTCCTTGTTTTCAGAATAATCTGTTCAAGGTAAGAAAAAAATAAGTAAAAGGAAAAAAAATTAACACACCTTCATTATTGGAGTTGAGGATACCGTGAAAATACCTGAATTTTCTTACAATATACTGGGAAATTTTTAACGGTACTCCCCTAACAGCATGAAAGCACTAGACAAATTATTACACGTGTAAATCAATAATTCTACATATAATAGCAGTTACATCCAGAATATTCTGACGAGTGAAGTGGTCCAGTTTTGGAATAATAAAAAAGTTAGCGATAGATTATACTTTCTAACCATAATGCCAAGTTGTTCGATAGGAAGAACTGATAGTCGATAGCTCTATAAGGCGTTAAAGTATCTGTTGATAAGGGATTATCTGCTTGTAAATTCAGTTATCAAAATTATATGCAAAGATGACACTACATTTATGCACGGTTCGATGATTTTGATAAATGAGTTATCAGGGTTTTGCCACCAGAAATATTTGGGATTTATTTTTATGTCTGTTTTTTAAGTTTTCTTCATCTCTGTCTGTCTGGTTGGTATCTCTCTCTCTCTCTCTCTCTCTCTCTCCTCTCTCTCTCTCTCTCTCTCTCTCTCTCTCTCTCTCTCTCTCTCTCTCTCTCTCTCTCTCTCTCTCACTCTCTCTCCTCTCTCTCTCTCTCTCTCTCTCTCTCTCTCTCTCTCTCTCTCTCTCTCACTCTCTCTCTCTCTCTCTCTCTCTCTCTCTCTCTCTCTCTCTCTCT
>NW_020870091.1:1336187-1338687 GCF_003789085.1 Penaeus vannamei | reverse complement strand
ATCCTCATTCCTCCCCAGCAATCTTTCCCAACCCCAATTATCCCCCACCAACCCTCCCTAACCCCTTCTTCTCCCCAACACACACACCCATTCTCCCCACCAACCCTCCCCCAAATACCCCCGTCCCCAACACCCCCCTCTCCCCACCAACTCCCCTCCCCCATCTCCCCACCAACCCTCCCAACCCTTCTCCCCCAACACCCCCATTCTCCCCCACCAACCTCCCCCAACACCCTCAATTTCCCCCAACCCTCCCACCCCTTCTCCCCCACACCCCCATTCTCCCCCACCAACCTCCCAAACCCATTTCCCCAACCCCCCAACCTTCCCCCACACCCCCATTCTCCCCCCACCAACCCTCCCCCAACACCCCATTCTCCCCCCACCAACCTCCCCAACACCCCATTCTCCCCACCAACCCTCCCCAACACCCCCATTCTCCCCCACCAACCCCTCCCCAACCCCCACCCTCACCAACCTCCCCAACACCCCCATTCTCCCCACCCAACCCTCCCCCCAACCCCCATTCTCCCTCCAACCCACCCAACACCCCCATCTCCCCCACCAACCCTCCCCCAACACCCTCCCCCAACATTCTTCCACCCCCACCAACCCTCCCCAACACCCCCATTCTCCCCCACCAAACCCTCCCCAACACCCCCATTCTCCCCCACCAACCCTCCCCAACACCCCATTCTCCCCCACCAACCCTCCCCCAACACCCCCATTCTCCCCCACCACCCTCCCCCAACACCCCCCATTCTCCCCCACCAACCCTCCCACACCCCATTCTCCCCCACCAACCCCCCCAACACCCCCATTTCTCCCCCACCAACCCTCCCCCAACCCCCACCCCCAACCCTCCCCAACACCCCATTCTCCCCCACCCAACCCTCCCCCAACACCCCCATCTCCCCCACCAACCCTCCCCCCAAACCCCCCATTCTCCCCCACCAAACCCTCCCCAACACCCCACCCCCACCAACCCTCCCCCCAACACCCCATTCTCCCCACCCCTCCCCCAACACCCCCCATTCTCCCCCACCAACCCCCCCCAACACCCCCATTCTCCTCCACCAACCCTCCCCCAACCACCCCCATTCTCCCCCCCAACCTCCCCAACCACCCCATTTCTCCCCCACCAACCCTCCCCCAAACCCCATTCTCCCCACCAACCCTCCCCCAACCCCCCCATTCTCCCCACACACCTCCCCCAACACCCCCATTCTCCCCCACCAACCCTCCCCCAACACCCCCATTCTCCCCCAACCCTCCCAACACCCCCTCTCCCCAACACCCCCATTCTCCCCACCAACCCTCCCCCAAACCCCCATTCTCCCCCACCAACCCTCCCCAACACCCCTTCTCCCCCACCAACCCTCCCCCCCAACACCCCATTCTCCCCACCAAACCCTCCCCCACACCCCAACACCCCCCATTCTTCCCCACCAACCCTCCCCCAACACCCCCATTCTCCCCCACCAACCCTCCCCAACACCCCCATCTCCTCACCAACCCTCCCCAACCCCCATTCTCCCCACCAACCCTCCCCCAACACCCCCATCTCCCCCACCAACCCTCCCCAACACCCCCATTCTCCCCACAACCCTCCCCAACACCCCATTCTCCCCCACCACCCTCCCCACACCCCATCCCCCACCCCCTCCCCAACACCCCCATTCTCCCCCAAACCCTCCCCCAACACCCCATTCTCCCCCCCAAACCCTCCCCCAACACCCCATTCTCCCCCACCAACCCTCCCCCAACAACCCCCATTCTCCCCACCAACCCTCCCCCCCCCAACCCCCCATTCTCCCCAACAACCTCCCCAACACCCCCAACCCCCCCCACCCCCAACCCTCCCCCAACACCCCATTATCCCCCACCAACCCTCCCCCAACACCCCCAGTCTCCCCCACCAACCCTCCCCCAACACCCCCAACTCCCCCAACACCCCCCCCACCAAACCCTCCCCCAACACCCCCATTCTCCCCCACCAACCCTCCCCAACACCCCCAACCCTCCCCCAACACCCCATTCTCCCCACCTGCCCGAGACACCTGCAGAAGACAGAGCGCCGGTTCCGCTACAGGAGGTCAGCTGGTCTCGCTCTTTCCCCCACGTAGGCTAAATAATAATAGCTTTTATCTCTTCATTGTTGCTTCACTCGTCTCTGGGGAGGGGGGGAGGGGGGAGGGGTGCTAGGACGTGCTAAAGGGATCGTCTGTTGATCTTTTTTTTGGGGGGGGGCTGATTGATTTTTTTTTTTTCTCTCTTTTTTTTATGAATTCAAAATTCAAGTTTTATGTTTCTTTGATTTATTTTTTTTTTCTCTCTCTTTCTCTTTTTTGTGGATTTGGGCCATCTCTCGTTTAACAGGAAAACATTGTAAATCCCGAATCGAAAGTAGATCAAAACAATCTAAACCAAATCACTAAACCAATCAAAACGAATCAAGAAACCAGTCGAAAATGAATCGAGAAATAAATGGAAAACGCAT
>NW_020870091.1:1305028-1312528 GCF_003789085.1 Penaeus vannamei | reverse complement strand
GGCTCTGAAAAGAACGTGTTTGAGAAAAAAATAAAAAGTCCGTTTTCTTTTCTTATGTTTTTCTTTTTTAGACAGAAACCCCATGCACATTAACCACAACAGTGTAACAACAGCATCTTGTCAATCAGTTTCAACACCTTACAAAACAGAAAACAAAAGAGCATCAGAAAAGACGCTTGAACACCACAGAGGAGGGTCAAATCCCACAAAAGCTCGCCCAGAACCGAACCTACGCATCTTCAGCTTCTCAAAAAATCGCGCATCTGCCTTCGTCTTCGTCTTCAGAAGCGACGTAAAATCCAACCTTGCTCTGATTTTTTTAACGGATGCGAACACCGCTTCGACTGTTGCCACCTCATCGGCTGTGACTTTGTATTTTCTTTTTCTTTTTGTCTCTTTTCTTCTGTCCATTTTTCTTCTGTCCATTTTTCTTCTTTTTTCTTTTTCCTCTTTTTTTAGATTTTTTTTGTATTATCTATCTTTTCTTGTCTATCTATCTTGTCTGTCGTTTCTTCTAATATCCATTTCAGATTTTCTTATTGTGTTGATTTTTATTGCTTTTTTTTTGTGATCTCTCTCTCTCTCTCTCTCTCTCTCTCTCTTCTCTCCTCTCTCTCTCTCTCTCTCTCTCTCTCTCTCTCTCTCTCTATCTCTATCTCTATCTATCTATCTATCTATCATCTATATCTATATCTATATCTATATCGTCTATCTATCTATCTATCTATCTCTCTCTCTCCTCTCTCTCTCTCTCTCTCCTCTCTCCTCTCTCTCTCCTCTAATATATATATATATATATATATATATATATATATATATATATATATGTGTGTCTGTCTGCACGTTCGTCTGTGTGTGTCTGTGTTTGTCTGTCTGTCTATCTGTCTGTCTGTGCATCTATGTGTCTATCTGCTTGTCTCTCTCTCCCTCTGTCCCTCACTCTATCTATCTATCTATCTGTCTGTTAGTCTGCCTGTCTGCCCGTTCGTCTGTGTGTGTGTGTGTGTGTGTCTGTCTGTCTGTGCATACATGTGTCTTTCTGCCTGTCTGTCTATCACTCACTCGCTCTCTCTCTCTCTCTCTCTCTCTCTCTCTCTCTCTCTCTCTCTCTCTCTCTCTCTCTCTCTCTCCTCTCTCTCTCTCCTCTCTCTCTCTCTCTCTCTCCTCTCTCTCTCTCCTCTCTTCTCTCTCTCTCTCTCTAATAATGATAATGATAATAATAACAATCATAACATTCAGGGGATACTAGATAGTAATGATAATGATAATGATAAAGATAATAATGGTAATAACAATCCTGATCATAATGATGATAATATTACTCATTAGTAATGATAACAATGATAACAATAATGATGACAATCATAATAACATGCAGAATAATGATAACATTAATGATAGTGATAATATCTATGATAATGATAATAATGCTCAGAGAGAGCATACCTCCGCCAAGTCAATAGAGTCACTGATGCTATAAAGATATTCACACTTGAAGAATTACATTAAAATCACTTCTCAAGTACACAGGTGACGTCCGTAAACATAACCTCCGTGGTGAAAGGTAATAATAATAATAGTTACCCCTGTTATCAAGGCAATCATTCAAAAAGTTCCTGGATCACCACCATAACTTCTTGAGTTATCCCGCTAACCATCAAACAAACCAACTAAATGACTAACAACGTGACCAAAAAGATAACTTCCTTGGTGGAGTTAATGATAGTTATAATAATAGTGATATTTAAGACAATGATGATAATATAATGAAAATGATAACAGTAATAATAGTATAGTAATGATGATAACAATAATAATAATAATAATAATAATAAGAAAAATGATAATAATAATAATAATAATAATAATGAATAATAATAATAATTAACAATAATGATAATGAAATAATGACAGTACTGATGGTGATCATAAAAGAAAAACCGGGACACACACTCATACACGTTATTCCCCTCCTCTCCTCCTTGAAAATCTCACGCGAATGCATCAGCTGACATCCACGTCTCTGAGGACGCTCGAGGGCAAAGGACTGCCGGGAAGGACGCCCAAAGAACCACACATTCCTTTGTGAATCGAAGTTTAAAGACATCGTTTGAGTCGCGTCATTCTGAAAGTCCTGAGTCACTGCTGGTATTCTTGAAAGAGGGTTCGTGTTCTTGGGTGATGCGCGGGTGGTTCAAGTGATGCTGTGGCTTTTGGGTGGTCCATGGTGAGTTTGTGGAGGGGGGTGAGGAGGGATAGAAGGAGGAGGAGGAAGAGGGGAAGGAAAGAATGAGGGAGGAGGAAGAGGGGAAAGGCGAAGGAGGAGTAGGAGAAGAGAGGAGATAAAGGAGGAGGAGGAAGAGGGGAAGGAGATAAAGGAAGAGGAAGAGGGGAAGGAGATAAAGGAAGAGGAAGAGGGGAAGGAGAGATAAGGAGGAGGGAAAAGGAGATGAGGAGGGGAAGGAGGAAGAAGGGGAAGGAAGAGAGAGGAGTAGAAAGATGAGGAGGGGATAGAGAAGAGGATGTGGGAAAGGAGAGAAGGGGAGGGAGGGGAAGAGAGAAGGGAGGAAAGGAGGGAGGAATGGTAGAAAGAGGAGGAGGTGGAGAAAGAAGAGGAGGAAGAGGAGGAAAATGAAGAGAATGAGTCGTAGGAGATATGAAGGGAGAAAAAAATATTAGAAAAAAAAACAGGAACTAATGTAGATGGTAACGATTAAAAACATATTTTAAAAAATATATTACTTTGATCAGTAGGATGGGAAAAAATGTTATAATGACAATGCTAATACTATCAATTTAAGAGTTAACGGCAATAATACCTATCAGGAAAGTAGAAGTAATGAAATGTAATGACAATTTCATCACGTATCTCATTATGATAATCATATCACCCGTTACATTACCATACATTAGCTACTGTAGTCGATTCCCTCCTGAGGCTAAACTACATCCGGTTGTGAAGTAGAGATCTTTCTTTGATCTTTGAACGGATGAGGCTGGTATCAATAAAAGAAAATACTGGGATATCAAAGTAATATTTTTTTCCTGGTTAATTACAATGGAAACATATATTTCCAAACCAGTGACAGCCAGTGACAGCGACTATGGTTGATATGATAATGGTGCTGATAATGACAATAATGGGGAAAAAATGAATAAGACAGTAATGATAGAAATGATGCTGATAGTAATAATGATGATAACAACAACAATAATAATAATAACAATCATCACCATCACCATCATACTACTAAAATAATAATCATCGATGAAATAAATAATAATGATAAACAATAAACTGAATAAAATAGTAATAATAAGATAATGATGATAATAATATCATGATGATAGCAATAATATAACTATAAAAAAGTAACAATAGCAACAACAACAACACAGCATCAGCAATAAGCATCATCATCAAAAACTTTATAATAGCAATAGCATTTTCGGTAATATGATCATTGCCATTACCATCATCATTATCAACATCATCCTAATCTTAATCATTTTTATTATTATCACAGTTATTATTAATGATATCACTGTTATAATCATTGTCATTGTTATTTTCATCACTATTAGCCGTAGTCTCAGAAGTAGTATAGCGATAGTAGTAGCAAGCAGTAGTATTTAATAGTAGTAGTAGTTAGTACAGTAGTAGTAGTAGTAGCAGTAGTAGTAGTAACAGTAGTAATAGTAGTAGTCGAGATGGTACTGTCAGTAGTAGTAGTAGTAGTCGTGATGGTACTGATAGCAGTACTGGTAGCATTATTACCATCATTGTTAAAACTCATTACCAAAACACAACAACAAACGATAAACGAAATGAGAGAAATGACATCCTTTGAAACAACAATCACCCTTTTCTTCTTCTTCCCACGTCATACGCCGCTGAAGTCCTTGACACATAAACAAACGCTCTGCTTCCCTACCGCAACCAAGGATAATGACAGTGATGACAGAAATGACACAAGAAGCGAAGTCCTGTCCCTCCAGTCTCCTTGAGATCAACCTCGTCCAATCTGATTAGGATTTCCACCCCTTGCTACAGGACCTTAATCAAAGCTTCCTTAACTATCCCTCCTAAGGAAAGGTGGGGCACGATCTGGAGCAATTTGGATGGACCGTTAGATGTTGCAGGGCGGTGGAGGGGTTTACCTGTTTGGTGTGCGTGCGTGTGTTCGTTTCTGTCTGTCTGTCTGTCCTCTCTCTGTTTCGCTCTCTCTCTATCTCTCTCTCTCTCTCTCTGTCTGTTTATGTCTCTCTGTCTGTTTCTTTCTCTCCCTCTCATCTCACTCTTTCTGCCTGTCGCTACCTCTCTCTATCTATCTGTCTCTGTTCCCTCCTCTCTCTCTCTCTTCCTTCTCTCTCTCTCTCTCTTCTCTCTCCTCTCTCTCTCTCTCTCTCTCTCTTCTTTTCCTTTCTTTCTTTCTTCTTTTTCTTTCTTTCTTTCTTTTTTCTCTCTCTCTCTCTCTCTCTCTCTCTCCTCTTCTCTCTCTCTCTCTCTCTCTCTCTCTCTCTCTCTCTTCTCTCCTCTCTCTCTCTCTCTCTCTCTCTCTCCTCTCCACCTGCTTTGTCTGCGCGGGTTCCTCTCAAGGTCCTGGCGAATCCAGTCCCGTGCAGCGCCCAGGGCATCGCCGCTGATGGATACTTTGGGACGTCTTGCCTTTAGCACAGGATGGTATCAAGGACATTGGCGTGGCGTCCCCCCCCCCCTCCTCTCCTTCCCCCATGTCTCCTTTTTTCCTTGTCTTAAACCTCTTTCTATCTTTTTTTAATTTTTTCTTCATCCCAATTCCTATACTATTACTCATTCTTCTCTTTCGATCTCCACCTCATCCTCTTGCTCTACTCACTCTCACTCTCTTCTCACTTCTCTCTCCTCTTTCTCTCTCTCTCTCTCTCTCTCTCTCTCTCTCTCTCTCTCTCTCTCTCTCTCTCTCTCTCTCTCTCTCTCTCTCTCTCTCTCTCTCTCTCTCTCTTTCTCTCTCTCTTTCTCTATCCTCCTCTTCCTCTACCCGCCTTCTCTTCCTTTCATCTGTCACTCAATTTTCCTCTTTTATCTCCTCTCTTCTTCTTCTTCTTCTTCTTCTTCTTCTTCTCTTCTTCTTCTTCTTCTTCTTCTCTTCTTCCTTCTTCTTCTTCTTCCTCCTCCTCCTCCTCCTCCTCTCCTATTCCTAATCTCCTTTCTCTTCTTGCATTTTGGTCCTCTCGGGTCTACATTGAGTGAAAGAGGTCGTTTATTATCTTACTGTTGCTTTTCTTTCGTTTGTTCGTTTGTTTGTTTTTTTAAGAGGATGACCAACCACGTAACCAGAAAAATAATTCGGATTTTTTTTTTGTTTTTCCCCTTTTTTATATGGAGAATGATTTTCATTTTCTGCTTGGCTTGGCTGGACACATTCCCTGCGATTAAAAACTGCATTTAAAATTCCCTTTTTCTTCTCCAACGGACGATATTGCACCTCCGTTAAGATAATAGACCAGCTTCTTTTTCCAAAAATCAAATTATAAGCAGCATCTTCACCGGCGAGAATTACCAGACTCGTAACGGTCGCGAGGTAGCTTCTTAGCATAAAATCGCTGGACAAAAAATGGCCAAGACGTCTTCACCGGCGCGCGTTGTCCTGGCCGACGGGAGCCGAGGGTGTCTTCAGCGCCGCCCACGAGAGGGAGGTGCCTGGAGACCGCACCGGTTCTGCCACTTTCCGGTGAAAAAAACAGCTGTGCATCTTCTGTTGCTACACAAGCGTCTGCAACTGCGCGAAACCGCAACTTTTCGGGCGAGAAGAAATGTTGCTATTTATAACTGCTTGCCGGACGCCAGTGTCTGGCTCTTGTCCTCTTGGGACGTTGTTCGCCGGTGCTCGATTTTTTTTTTTTTTTTTTTTTTTTTATCGTCTACGCAAATCGTTTAAGAATTTTCCTTTGACATATTTTGGGATGTGAAAATGTTGTCATGAGACCTAAAGCCAATTTCAGATTTATAAAATAACAAATCTATTTCATTCCATTATGTCATACAATATTCACAAATGCATTACATGCAATCATGATTGATGTCAAAGAGCATTTTCCTGACGCTGAAACTTTTATTCCATCACTGAATGATGTCAGTGTTGTCAGTCTTTATGATTATCCTTAACTAAATCCAGTAAGCTACCTGGCAGAACACCCAGTATAAATGCATATGATTCGACACAAAATACACATTTTTTCCCCCCACAAACCGTGTGTGGTGTGAAAAGGTTAAAGTAAGTTTCGCACGGTCTTCATTTGCAAAAAGTATAGCGCAAGTGTCAGCAGCTTTTCATATAACAAGGGCAGTGGTCTATTCACAGGACTTGTACCACCTACAGCTCACCCACCAAGGCGTTATCCTCCTGACAGGTTCTCGATCTTTCTAGGATCACCTTCAGAACCGATTCGCGTCTGGCGCGTTCCATTAACATAGGTTATGCACAAAAGGATGCTAATGCTTTTATTATTGTTTTGATCAATCATCATCACCTTAATCTCTCTTGTGATTACGGTCAGAACTCCGTAACTTGTAACCTACTTTGTTTTAAGTCTTTTGTCTACCACTCATCGCCAACATAAGAAAGCACAAAATATCCTTGCATCCTGGCCCGAGAAACAAAGGAGCCAGACAACTCCTATTTGGCTCGATCATTAGCTTCCACTTCGGTGAGTTCCTCCTGCACCTCAACCCCTCTCGGCCTAAAGAATCTTTCGTTGCTGTTAAAACGACTTTCGGAGCATGTGGAAATAGTTCCAACCACTAAACTACCTCACGCATAAATAACCCACGAACCATCCAGTTTTATATCGTTTATTGAAAACCTAATGATACCTGAAGACATCTCCATAGCACACTGCATCGTTTTTAGTATCATCGCGACCTTAAATGGATCAATCGAAGCAAGTTGATGCTCTTTTGTTTTTCGTGATGAGACTTGCGATCAGAAATACAGTTGCGCGCCGAGACCTTGCTGCCGTGGGTGTGTCGCTGTATTATTTTTAGCAAACCTTATTTAGTTGAAGGAATGACGTCGTCTCCAGCGTCGGGGTTGTATTCCTTAACGGGTGAAATAAAGTCCGAACCAGAAATAGTGTGTTTTTCTCCACTGCGGATATCATGTTGCAAAAGTCATAATGCATATAATTCCTAAATATTCGGGTTTTGCTTCATGGTATCTTTTCAGTGATGTCAAAAGCAATGAAAAAGTTGTATCGTTTCAAAAGGAGCGAGAGAAAGATACAGAAAATTGCTTTTTTGGAGTAGGCAGGGGGGGGAATGCTACCCATGGTAGGGCTGCAATACATCTGTTACCCTAAAATTACTTTTCAAACGTACAATATGTACAGATTATTTTTATATACTTTTAATCGCTTCTCTAATATATTGCAATGGAAGTATCATTTTTCCTTCTTCATTTTTCAGATAGGAAAAGGATAATTCTTGGTAGTGCGTTTTGCTTGCGTCAGAGAAGCACT
>NW_020870091.1:1287528-1295028 GCF_003789085.1 Penaeus vannamei | reverse complement strand
GACATTATTATCATTATTATCATTACTATTATCAATATCATTAACTTTATCATCATTACTATGAATATTAGTATTATCATCATCATAACAACTACTTTTAATATTATCATTATCATTTTCATTATCATTATTATTATCATCATTATTATTTTTGTCATCATTATATCATTATATTATTATCAATATCATTACTATCATTATTATCTTATTCATTATATCAATGTTACTATCATTATCATTATTGATATTATCCTTATCATTATCATTATTATCACCATCATCATCATTATCATTTTTATCATTGTCATTATTGTTATCATCATTATCATTGCTGTTATTGTAATCGTTATCGTTATTATTGTTATCGTTGTTATTTTAGTTATCATCACTTATTGCCATTTTTGATGAGTCTCTGTTACTACTATTACCTATGCTTCGACTATCACTATTGTTATTATTATCGCTACTATCATTACAAATCACTATTATCATTTTCATTATTATCACCATCTTCATTGCTGTCGTTATCATTACCATCACCAATACTCGTGCTGTTATTGTAATCATTATTGTCAATTTATTTTTCTAAGATCATGACATATCATTACCATTATCATACTACAAGTATCACTGCCATCTTTATGTTAGTATTATAAATCAATATCAATTTTATGTTAGTGTTACAAAAAATATCATTATAAAAGACTATTTGGCATCTTGATCTTTATTTTTTGTTTAAAGGTCGCAATAAAAAAAAACATTATTGAATTATCCTCTTGTGTTTTATCATTACAACTTTCTTCACTATCAAGAATATTATATTATCAAGTCATCTTGTATTCCAAATTAGTTGAATGCAAACAACAAATACGTAAGAAATTTTAGAAAGTATTCTTCATCTTTCGTCAATTTTTCACCGGTTATCACTTTCTACATTTCCGGCGCAAATCCGATGTTACTGATCGACAGGCCAATATGTAGTTAATTCTGTGTAGCTCTTTATCGATAACCTTGGCTAACTGCTGAGTCGTGACGCACTGTTATGAGGGCAGCGGGTGTCATGATACAGCAAATATCAAATGTAATAAAAGTTTATTTTCTAATATATCGGAGGAACTGGAGCAGTAGTATTGGTTCTTGTGCCTGGTACTACCTGGTCCGGAACGCTGCATTACATGACAGTCTTAAATGTAATGTTCTTTGATCCCTTTAGATGCTGTAGTGCAATGTTGATATGTGTTTTGTGAGTTGCAATTGGTGAGTAAAGTCGACAGTCATTACTAATATTATTAGTTCTTTCATGAGAGTTTACATTTAGTTTAATCAAGAGTTTTTGGCAGTTTTTAGACTTTTTTTAAAGATTACGCTATTTATGGCTACTGAGTTTCGTGATCATTGTAGTCTTTGTAATATAAGGTTAGATAGTGAGATTCATTTTTGCTTTGTGTAGGTAGTCGATCAAGCCATTAGTGTGGATACATACTCGAGAGACTTTTTGACAGAAAAAATGCCATTCCTTAATATAGTCTTTATTTTCCTCTCACTGGCTAACTGGGCGAGCGTTGATACATGGCCATAACATTATATGACTGCATTGCATAGGCTAAGACATTATCATAGACTCTTTTATGTCAGTTCAGAAGAAAAAAAATGATCTTGTCCCTCATCTACTTATCTACCACTCAGGGACTTTGCTTAGGTGAGGGAAGGTATGGTTGCATTTGTTATTTGTTGAAATGTAATATTAAATTTCCAATTCAGGAAACAGTATATCTTCCAAGATAACAAATTATATGAAGTAGTTACACAGTTCTGCATACCTCATGCTGAATGGTCTCAAATGTTGTAAAACATAACGCTCTGAAATAAAATGTACGTGTTGGATTATACTTGGTTTCTACAGCATTAGAGGTTGCACCGGCCTGCCAATACAGTCTATACCCACACGGTCACAGCATCAGACTGTCTCGTTCTTGGTCCTATATAAGCCGTAGAAGAATTTATCTTGCGCACACAGGCCGTGCTGATTTAAGATTTATGCAGCACAGTCTTGTCCACGGTGAGGAGATTCTAATATAGCAATCCATAGACAGTTAAGTTAAGTAAGTTTATTTACCACCTTGGCTAACTGCTCAGGCGTGGGCAGTCGTGATTACAGCGTTACATATATTCAGTTTAGTTTAGTCTTTTATTTACCACCCTGGCTAACTGCACAGGCGCGGGCAAGCTGTGGTACATTTGATGCATGGCCAAATCATATAATAGTATTACAGTGTAAATCTAGTTCATAACATTATTACGATCTATAATATATAATATAAAAGAAAGGAACAATCAGTAATTTATCTACTCATCTAGTTAGCTGGCGTACGACTTGGGCGTGGGAAGGCAATGTAACATTTGATATGTGGTCATGTGATACCACATTCCAAATTTAGGATACAAGATAAGTATATCTTCCAAGACATCAGCTGATATTTCAGAATAAATCTATATCATAAAATTATTACGGTCTAAAATATATCATTTAAAGGAAAAGAACGATCAGTAATTTATCTACTCATCTGTCAAGCCGGCATTCAGAATGTGAAATTATACAGTTTGATTCCCTAGAGTTCCCACGGTGTCGGCGTTTCTTTCAATATTCCTACCCAAGAATATCGTTAACTCACAGATATCATTATAAAACATTATAGTTATTAAAATTATTATTGTTATTATTATTATCATTGTTATTAATGTTATTGTTGTTACTGTTATTTCATTATCGTTTTGTCATTATCAGTATGATTATTAATATCATTATAGTTGGTCATAATGTTATTATTATTGTTTTAATTTACAGTTATTATCAGTTTTATCAACATTATCATTAATGTTATTGTTAGTATTATTGTTATTGTTATCATTACTATCATTATCATCATGTTGCTATTATTGTTTTAGTATCATTATTATCATTATCATTATTACTATCATTATTGCCATGATGACTTTCATTATCATTATTATTGTCATTATTATGATAATTATTATTGTTATCATTATTATTATTATTATTATTATTATTATTATTATTATTATTATTATTATTATTATTATTATTATTATTATCATTATTACTATTGTCCTCATTATCATCATCATTATTATTGTCATCATTATTATCATTATTATTATCATTAATACCATTATCATTATTACTATTATCATTAGCATCATTATTGTAAAAACTATCATCATTATCATCATTATTACCATTGATATCCTTATTATCACTATTATTATGATCATTATCATTATCATCATTATCATTATCGTGCTGTTGCTATTATCTATATTCATATCATCATCATTATCACCATTATCATCATTATCATTAATAGTAGTATGATCGTTATTACTATCATCATTATCATTATTTCTATTATTGCTATCATTATTATTATTACCATTATTGTTGCAATTATTATTATTACCATTATTGTTGTAAATATTATTATTACTATTTTTATGATAATCATTGTTGTTATTACTATCATTATTGTTTTTTTTATTATCATCATTATTATCATCAATATGATTATCATTATTATAATTATTATAATTATTATTACTATTATCACCAATATCATTATTTACATTAATGTTATTGTTATTGTTATCATTACTGTCATTATTATCATTACCAATATTGTTATTATCATCATCATCATCATCATCATTACCAATATTGTTATTATTATTATCATCATCATCATCATTATATCCTCATTACTATTATCATCAGCATCTTGCAGATACGAATACTAGCATACCAATTTACATACCTTCCGAATTCAGTAACCAACAGATTTCAGCAATAATCATATCTCATATATTTTAATAATTATATATCATATCTCTTTCCACAATGTAGCATTATCCTGAGACAACAATAACGATGATTTTCACCCATGATTATGGAGAAACATTTAACACCAGAAGAAAAATTATACTTTTAAGCTGGACACGTGTATATGTCTTGGAATAAGAAGAAAATATATATGTTTCTAATTCTGTCTCGTGTAATAAACGGTGTAAGATTGCAACATGGTTCTTACCTACGTCACTTCCGCTTGCTTGCTGGGTTTTTTCTCTTTCTTTCTCTTCCTCCTCTTTCGACTCTTGCCTCTCCTCCTCCTCCTCTTGCTTCTCCTCCTCTTTCTTCTTTGATTTATTCTTCTGTTTTTTCTGCTTTTTCGTTCTTCGTTTGCTTTTTGTTTTACTTATTTTTTTACTTCTTCGTCTTCTTTTCTTCATCATCTTTTTCTTCTGCTCCATTTCCTCCTCCATCTCTTCCTCTTCCTCCTCTTCCTCATCCTTATCCTCATCCTCTTTCCTCCTCATCATCATCCTTTCCCCCTTCCCCTCCTCATCTTTCTTCTCCTCTTTTTCTTCCTCTTCCTCCTCCTCCTCTTTCTCTCATTTCTACTCCTCCCAATTTTCTTCATCCCTTTTCCTCCCCCTCCTCCTTTTCCTCCTCCTCCAGCCTCCTACTCATCCCCTCCTCTTCCTCCCCCCTCCCTTGCTTCCCCTACCCTTTCCTCCTCATCCTCACAACCTCCCTCCTCTTCTTCGTCTTCTTCCTCCTCTTCCTTCATATTCTTCTCCTCCTCCTCCTTCTCTTCTTCTTCTTCTTCCTCCTCCTCCCCTTTCTCCTCCTCATCCTTTTTTCTTCTTCTCCCCTACTCGATTTTTTCTTCTCCTCCTCCTCCTCTTGCTCCTCCTCCTCCTCCTCCTCCTCCTCTCCACCACTATCTCCACCTCCACTTTCTCCTTCTTCTTCCTCCTACTTCTCCTCCTCCTCTTCCTTCTCCTTATCTCCTCCTCTTCTTCCCTCTCCCTCCTCCTCCTCTTCCTCCATCACTACTTCCACTTCCACTCCTCCCTTCTCCTTCCTCCTGCTTCTCCTCCTCCTCCACCTCTCCTTCTCCTCCTCTCCTCCTCCCTCTCCTCCTCCTCCTCCTCCTCCTTTTCCTTGTCCTCCTCCGCCTCCATCGCCACATCCACCTCCACTTCCTCTTCTTCTACCTCCTCCTTCTCCTCCTCCTCCTCCACCTTCACTCCTCCTCTTCTTCCTCCTCCTCTTTCTCCTACTCCCCCCTCCTCCTCCTCCTCCTCCTCCTTCCTCCTCCCACCACCACTCCACCTCCATTCCTCCTCCTCCTCCTCCTGCTCCTCCTGCTCCCCTCCACCTCTCCTCCACCACCATCACCACCACCTCTTCCTCCTCCTCCTCCATCACCTCCACCTCCTCCTCCTCCTCCTCCTCCTCCTCACACCACCACCACCACGTCCACTTCACTCTTCCTTTTCTTCCTCTCCTTCCGTCTTCTTCCTCTCCTCCTCTCCTCCTCCACTCCTCCTCCTCCTCCTCCTCCTCCTTCCTCCACCACCACACCACCACGTCCACCTTCACTCTTCCTTTCTTCCTCCTCCTTTCGTCCTCTTCCTCCCTTCTTCCTCCTTCTCCTCCTCTTCCTCCTACCCTCCTCCTCCTCTTCTTCCTCCTCCTCCTCCTCCTCCTCCACCAGCCACTCGACACTTGCTGACCTTGCACGAATTCGAAGGTGGGCGGGGATTCACGATGAACACGAACAAAGACACTGATTTGTGACAGGTCCGTAAAGCTGTTATGATTATTGTCATTGTTATTATTATTATTATCATTGTTTTCCTCGTTATCATTATTTTTATTACTGTTATTCATTGTTATTATTATTATTATCGTATTATCATTAGCATCATAATGATAAGGATGAGGATTACTTTTATTATTCATTATTTCTATTGATATTATCAATACAATTATCATTAACATTATATGCATTTGTATTATGATCATTGTTATTATTTTGATCATTGTTATTATTATGATGATTGTTATTATTATGATCATTGTTATTATTATGATCATTGTTATTATTATGATCATTGTTATTATTATGATCATTGTTATTATTATGATCATTGTTATTATTATGATCATTGTTATTATTATGATCATTGTTATTATTATGATCATTGTTATTATTCCTATCATTACTATTGTACTATTCACCATCATCATAAGCATTATCATCATTAGTGTTCTCTTCATCATCTGGTAATAGTAGCAGAAATAGACGACAGATTGTTAGATAAAGAAATAGAAAGAGAGAGAGAAATATATATATATATATATATATATAGAGAGAGAGAGAGGAGAGAGAGAGAGAGAGAGAGAGAGAGAGAGAGAGAGAGAGAGAGAGAGGAAGCAGGAAGAGAGGTAACCAGAGTGTGTGTGTGTGTGCGCGCGCGCATATATGTAGCCAAAACCTGTAAGAATTAGCATTTGAATCCCGTGCATAGATTAGTACATGATAATGCCTGATTCAAACGACTCATCCCGAGTCTCACAGCTGAGGACTTAATATTTGAAAAAACCCAAATCAAGGACGTAAAAAACGAATTGGTTGTAAGAAAATTTATAATAAAAAAATACAATCATAAGGACAAAAACGCACCGTAAGGTTGAGAGGGGAAAGACTAACTAAAGAGTGAGAGAAAGAAGGTTACATGAAAATAAAGAGAAAGCGAGAGCCAAGCTTTCCTATATACGTGGCGTCTACGTGTATTCTTCCATGTATACCCAGATATATACTTACATACTCTCTCTCTCCCTCTCTCTCTCTCTCTCTCTCTCTCTCTCTCTCTCTCCTCTTCTCTATACTATCTATCTCTCTCTTCTCTCGTCTCTCTCTCTCTCTCTCTCTCTCTCTCTTCTCTCTCTCGCTCTCTTTCACTTCTCTTTTTTCTTTCTCTCTCTCTTCTCTCATACTTAAGTACGTGGCTCAGAACACGAGGGAAAGTGTAAATCAGTAAGGTCTCAGTAAGCTCAACAGTGGATTTCTCTTTCTTCTTCAGAATATGACAGTATATCTCTTACACATGACAAGAATAAAAGTCTCGTGAAATATCATTAAGCAATAACAATGTCCACATATTCTACAGTGCATTAATAAAGATATTCATCACAGATAGTATTAAATACATTATAAATCACTAAATAACAATACCACGTGCATATTATCAAACAACGTATTCACAACATAAATTTACAAAACTGAATAGTATAACTCTCTCTCTCTCTCTCTCTCTTTCTCTCGCACACACACATACACTTATATATATATTATATTATATATAATATATATAATATATATATATATATATATATATATATATATATATATATATATATATAGTGTATAATATATATATATATATATATATATATATATATATATATATATATATATATATATGTATATTATATATGTATAATATATATATATATATATATACATAAGTGTGTATGTGTGTGTATATATATATACTATATATATATATATATATATATATAATATATATATATATATATATTATATATATATATATATAAATATATATTATATA
>NW_020870091.1:1277941-1280441 GCF_003789085.1 Penaeus vannamei | reverse complement strand
GCTGTTTCAATACCACGTCCAGGGATTTTGTGTCGGAGATCTCAAGTTTTCGGTTTCATAATGAACCCGATTTGAACGGCTTTATTCAAATGTCGGGTCAAGCTCTTAGGCGAAGCATATTTCATAAATCGGAGTGGTTTCGAAGTGGACTATTCCCTCGAACTTACTGTTTCAACATCAGTATTCACCCGCCTCCCATCATCCAACGTGGATGTTCAGCCGTGCGAACCTTGGAATAGAAAATAGTGATTTTTTTTTTTCAATATTTGGTCGGGCTTGTGCGCTAATTAAGCTGTTATCGGAAATCTGAACAGAATCGGAGCGGAGTGAACCTTGCTTCGAACTTGCTGTTTTGAAATTCGATATTAGGTCGGGATGGCTTGCTAACCCCTCTGTTAATTCGCCGTGGAGTAAGCTTGATTAGAATATACGGTTTCGAAACAGGCTTGGTTTGTTTATTAACTTGATATCACGTTAGGTGTAATTTGAAATGTTTGTTCCAGTTATATTAGGTCGAGTATCTACACTACCCCTTCTATTTAAGTTCAGAGTGAAATAATTCTTGAGCGAACTTAATTCTTGCTTATTCTTTCAATCACAGAAGGTCGGACATGTTCACAAACCTCTTACATAAGTTCAGAGTGAAATAATTCTTGAGTGAACTTAATTCTTGCTTATTCTTTCAATCACAGAAGGTCGGACATGTTCAACAACGCTCTAACATAAGTTCAGAGTGAAATATTTCTTGAGTGAACTTAATTCTTGCTTATTCTTTCAATCACAGAAGGTCGAGCATGTTCACAAACCTCTTACATAAGTTCAGAGTGAAATAATTCTTGAGTGAACTTAATTCTTGCTTATTCTTTCAATCACAGAAGGTCGAGCATGTTCACAAACCTCTTACATAAGTTCAGAGTGAAATAATTCTTGAGAAAACTTAATTCATTCTTTTTCTTTCAATCACAGAAGGTCGAGCATGTTCATAAACCTCTTACATAAGTTCAGAGTGAAATAATTCTTGAGTACACTTTATTAATTCTTATTCTTTCAATCATTGTAGGTCGAGCATGTTCACAAACCACCTATTTAAGTTCAGAGTGAAATAATTCTTGAGAAAACTTAATTCTTGCTTATTCTTTCAATCATTGTAGGTCGAGCATGTTCACAAACCTTTAACATAAGTTCAGAGTGAAATAATTCTTGAGAAAACTTAATTCTTGCTTATTCTTTCAATCACAGAAGGTCGGACATGTTCACAAACCACCTATTTAAGTTCAGAATGAAATCCATTCTTGAGTGAACTTAATTCATGCTTATTCTTTCAATCACAGAAGGTCGGATATGTTCACAAACCTCTTACATAAGTTCAGAGTGAAATAATTCTTGAGTGAACTTAATTCTTGCTTATTCTTTCAATCACAGAAGGTCGGACATGTTCACAAACCACCTATTTAAGTTCAGAGTGAATCCATTCTTGAGTGAACTTAATTCTTGCTTATTCTTTCAATCACAGAAGGTCATAAGTGAATTCTCTGTGGACTGGAGACTCGAACTTGCTGTCTCGATATTAGGTTCGTCCTCGTTAGCTAACTTTCTCTTCGAATTCCCGTAGGTTTCTTGGCGCCGCCGCTCTTCGGGGCCGCAAATACACTCTAGATCTTCGCCAAACTCATTAACGAGTCTCCAGCTTCATTAACGAAGACATGAGTGCTGTCTGTTCGTTCCGCGATGACGAAAATGTTCATCTACGAATTTTCCCTTTTAGTTATTTGACTCGTATTGGGTGAAGTGATTTTCTCCGTGGATTTAACTCCCGGATAAGACATGGTAGATGATGGAGTATACTTTGAGAGTGGAGTACTGGAGGTTGAAAGGTATTTTGTAATTAGAGTTTTCTTATTTTGTGACTTTTTTTTCCCACGGTGGTCAAAGCGCTTGTGATCGACCTGTGATTGGTCCGCGGGAATCCGCCTCTGCCAGACGTACGAGGCGAGTGGAGAGCGAGGAGGAAAAAGTGTCGTACGTGCCATCTTCATTCCCATTGCCACACGGAGCGCAAAGGAGATCGAATCTCACTGAGTGTTGGATAAATGTAAGATTTTAATGATAGTTCTTTTTCTTCTTCTCTCTTTTTACTTGTTTGTGTTTTTAAAGAGACTCGAGACTCTTATCCCTGACATCACTTCACGACACCACGAGTACGAATATGATTAATAACCGTAGCTATTTCTTAGATTTGCGTCCCTCTCGCTGGGTACATGCTGGCGTCATTTTCGGAAATGTGATTGCGTTGTCGGCGTCAATTGCTTATATTCTACTGCAGTTACTCCCTTGTCCAAAGAGCCGCTCAGGGAGAGATTTTGCTTTCCATGTTTGTTTCTGTTTGACAAGCAGGTTATCGGGAAATAAAGCTTGATGTACGAATTCCTGCATAAACGATTGTCTGTATATATATATATATAATATATATATATATTATTATATATATATATATATTATT
>NW_020870091.1:1252941-1272941 GCF_003789085.1 Penaeus vannamei | reverse complement strand
TGATTATGTTTTATGGTGACTTGACTGAGTACTTTCTTACTTCATAAATTGATTATTATGTTTTTATGGTGACTTGACTGAGTACTTTCTTACTTCATAAATTGATTATTATGTTTTTATGGTGACTTGACTGAGTACTTTCTTCTTCATAAATTGATTATTATGTTTTTATGGTGACTTGACTGAGTACTTTCTTACTTCTTAAATTGATTTTTATGCTATATTTCAAAATGTTATACTGTTGATTAAAGGCGGAACTGATGTTCTTGCTTGTCTGACTCTTGTCGAAGGATTTCCTCGGTGATTTTACTCGTGAGACTCTTTTTTGTTTTTAATAGCGCTTTGACTGATGACCCTATTTTTTTTTAACTCCTTAAGAATTATCACATTTTCAAAGTGGTTGAAAACGATGTTGCTCTGAGTGATTTTGCTTTTCTGTGATTTTGCTTTTCTTTTCTGTGTATGGTGCGGTGGCTAACAGTATTGTCTGGCTTCTTAAATTAATTCCTAAAAAGCGAATTCGATTTTATGATATTAATTGGAGGATAAATGACCGTTCTTGCCTGAGCTATAGCATTATCTCACTTGTTTTAGACATGGACATGCTTATATATAAATAAATATAAATAAATAAATGTATATATATATAAATAAATAAATAAATAAATAAATATATATATATATATATATATATATATATATATATATATATATATATATATATATATTATATATATATATATANTTCTCTAACTTCTCTTCTTTCTTTAATATTCACGCCTATCTCTTACCTTTCACTCTCTGCGCACCCTTCTTTCATGTCTACGGCTCACCTTCGCTCCCTAGTCTTAGTTACATTTTGTCCTTTAGTCCTTTGTCTGGGGCTCTTCAATATAATTGGCATGCCTCCACTCACCCAAAAGAAAATCCGGTGGGGGGAGCGGTAACCATATATCGTTTTATTAAGCATACGTACAATATTCGGCTGACATTGACACAGTGGGAGGTTTGAAGCAGATTTTTCTTGTTTTCAAAAAAAGAAAAGGTGTTTTCTTTTTCTCTTATCTTCTTCGTCTCTCTTTCTCTTTTCCTTTCTCTTGTTTTCTCTTTCCCCTTCTCTCATTTTTTTCGGCCTCTCTCTTTCTCTCTTTCTCTTCGTCCTCTCTCCCTGCCTCTGCCTCTCTGCTTGTCCCTCCTTGCCCCCTCTACCCCCCATCCCTCTCTCTCTCTTTTTTTCTCTTTCTATCTATTTCTCTCTCTCTCTCTTTCATTCTCTCTCTCTCTCTCTCCCTTCTCTCTTCCCCACAGCCTCTCCATCTTCCTCCTCCTCCTCCCCCTTCCCTCCTCACATCCATTCACAGAAGTGCTTTAACCTTTTCCACCTTCTTGACATTCACCGTCCATTGAGCAGGAAAACTATGCGACTATTGGACATTATACAACGAGAATTCATTAATGTTTTTCCTCTTGAACGTTCAACCGAGTGATATTTTAGGTGTACAGGACGACCGGCGGAGTGAACAGGCCCGTTGCAATGACACGGAAGGAGACGTGGGTTTTCAATAACGTCGGTGTGTGTGTTATTTAATGCAGAACGGGGAGGGAGAGAATAAACAGGCCAGCTGTAGTTCTGAGTCGGCTGGAGTCCTCAGTATTAAAACGTTTAGCATTGGATTCCTGGTTAGAGGAAATGAACAAGAGAAAGTTGCAAAATATAATAAAAAGTAAGTTAAATGTCACAAACAAGGGTATGTCACAGGATATAAACAAAAGCAACTTAACAAAAATAAGTGAAATGATATAAGCAAAAGTAAATTACATGACTCAAACGCAAGTAGATTAAATGAAACAAAGAAGAGTAAGTTACAGAATGTAATCAGTGTGTTCCAAGATATATAAAAAAAACAGTTAACAAAACAAAAAATCAACGATATAAACAAGAGCAAGTTAAATGACATAAACAAAAACAAACAACAGTAATTCTTATTCATTAGAACAGAGTGGAGAACACACTATATAAAATATATTTACTGAATGATGTGTTTCGTCCTTCAGTTGACCCATTTACACTGAAAGACATTTCTCCCTTCAGTAATATCATTCCGTATGTGGTGGTGTTATTGTCTCTCTTATTACCTCTACTTTCGCATTCCTATTACCAAAAGGCACCGAAAATTCAAACTATCTTCATTAACTCAGGAACGCCGATGCCATAACACCCGAGAAGCGTTAATTATCTTAATTAAAAGCGCTATTAATAATGACTCGAAGACGTTCCTGTGGTATCCTTATTAACGAAAGCTGGAGCGAAATAACCCTTGTTAGTTCTCGAAATAGGGGCCTTATTAGCTTGAATCCGGTGAATATTGCATTGTTTTGCATAATGAAATGTTTTATAGTCATATGTATTATTTTCTAGATATTCTTAAAAATACATGTATTGTAAGTTTAAGTTTAAAGATAATCATATTCTATTTTTATTCGATTCATTGGATAGCAATACACACACACACACACACATATATATATATATGTGTGTGTGTGTGTGTGTGTGTGTGTGTGTGTATGTGTGTGTGTATTAATGTATATATGCATGTATATATGTATGTAACCACCGACAAGGCTTAACATAGTTAAGTCATGCTACCCATATCAAAATTAGGCAACAGTCAACAGATTTACTGAAATATTATTTCATATTGGTGAAGAAAAAAAATCTGATACAACATACATACATATATATTATTTATATATATTTATATGAATATACATTTACTATATATATATATATATATATATATATATATATATATATATATATATATACATAAATTTAATATCTCATAAACGTGCATATACACGTAACACTCTCCCCCCATTTAGGCCTTCTTATCTCCCGCATCTGCAGCATCTCTCGCGCATCTCAAGCCGCCCCGACCCAGGCACGTTCGCAATTCCCCTCCGGCTAACTTCCCTCCCTCACGTAACGAGGAATCTCCCGTGTAAACATTTTTTTTTAAACATCTTTTATTCTTCTCTTTCTTGGGAGGTGAAAGAAGAAGAAGAAGTGAGAAGAGGGAAGGTGAGGTTTTTTTTTTTTTTTCTTTTTTTTTTTTTTTTTTTTTTTTTTTTTTTAAAGGGTTGCTCCAGGGTCTTCGTCTTAATTTTTCTATTCTGATATTCCTGCATAATTCCTTTTCTCATTTAGTGACGGGCTGGTAAAAAAGTAGCTGCAGGATATTTTTTTAGCGTCGAGGAAAAAGCATCGTGAAAATTTTTTATACCAGGCTATGCCAAATATTATTTGACACTGGTTCTATCTATCTTTCTATCTATCTATTTCTCTAGCGTATCAGTTTCTGTATTATATCTATCTATTCTCTCTATCTATTTTCTCTCATATATATATCTCTAATCTAATCATTCTTGTTTATCCTTCCCTATCTCTCTATCTCTCCATCTATTTATTCTATCTATCTAACCTATCTGTTCCTATCTGCCTGCCTGCTTTTCTATCTCTCTGTCTGGTTTAACCAATCTATACTCACATATTTATACATGAAACATGAAAGTACATGTGTTTGTGTTTACGTACGCGGTTTGCTATACTACATCGCCAGTATCTATACTATACATACAACCAAATTCAAACAAAAAGAAAAAAAAAATTGAAACGAAAATTAAGAAATAATATAAAATAATAAAATGAAACGATGTAAAAAAAATAAAATTTTATAAAAAATAAAATAAAGAATACAGTAAAGAAATTCCTCTCTTTTTCCGACCTATAACTAAGAATCCCAAACACGGAATTTGACCGGAATTAAGAAAACCATAAGGAAGGAAGGAAAACAACACACTACGTCGGGGGTTTCACAGCCGTTTTCAAAAAAAAAATCAAAACGCAGACAGATTCGCCCTTAAAAGGAGGAAGTAAATTAAGAATTTTATCAAAATTATTTTTCTTTTTTTATAATCTTTTCGTTTCCTATTTTTTTCCGCTTTATAATGTCCAGCTGTTGACTTTTCTTTCTCTTGCGCTGTTGTTCTGTTTCACTTTTTAATACGTTATATGTTTATTTTTTTCTTTTTGCTTCGTTTTTTTTTCTTCTTCACATTATTCTTTATTTGTACTTTTTCTCTCTCATGGCTTTTCATCGTCTTCATCATCATCTTCACGTTTTCTTTTTCGATTTTCTTTCCCACTCGTCCCCTCACACTGCTTTATTTGATTCTTCTTGCCTTCTTTTATCCGTCTTGTCTTTTATTCCATCCTTCTTTTATTCTATTCCCCTCTTTTTTTTCTCCTTCATTATCTCAATTTTCTATCTCGATGTCTCCAACCTTCGATCCTATGTTTTTGCTTCGCCTTTCGTCCTCCTTTTATCTTCCCAGTTTTATTTCATTCTCCTTTATATATCTGTCTTTATTTTTTCTCTCTCCTTTCTTTTCTAACTTTCCTTCCATTTTCTCCGCTCCTCCACTTCCTCTTTTCATCTCTTTCCTATGATCTCTCTTCTCCATTGCCACTTTTTTAAGTCCCAACGTCGTAAATTGTGTCCTAAATTGGTGTTGGTATTAATTCCAAACATTTAACTTGATATGTCCCAAGAGAAAAAAAATGATATTTATTTTTTATATTATTTATTAAAGGAAAGAAGAGGAGAAGGGAGAGAGAGGGAGAGGAGGGAGAGAGCGAGGAGAGAGAGGCACCTGTGAGAGGGAGCGTGCTGAGTATCTGATGACGGAGAGAGCGAGGGAGGGAGGAGAGAAGAGAGAGAAACTCAGCAGTGCCGAGACGCGAAGGAGAGAGCCGGACGAGAGAGAGGGGCAGACGAGAGGAGAGAGAGGGAGGAGGAGGCGAGACGGAGACGAGATGCGAGAGAGGGAGGCGTGCCCGTAAGGGGGGGGAGGGGGGAAGGGGGGTGGAGAGGCCGGGGGACGAGTGGAGGAGAGGGAGTAGAAGGGAGAGGACGGGAGGATGATGAAGATGAAGGGGAAGCGGATGGAGCGGGATCGATGAAGAGAGGATGAAGATGGAGAGAAGAAGCCTGACGACCTTGAGACGGGAGGAGAGAGAGAGAAGGAGAGAGTGACGAGAGAGGAGGAGAAGAGGAGAGAGAGAGAGAGAGCGGCGAGAGGGAGGGAGAGAGGATGACGAGAGTAAGACGATCCTGAGGAGACGATGAGAGAGAGGAGAGAGATGGGATGGTGCGCGACCCGAGGAGGAGGGGAGAGGAGAGAGCAGAGAGAGAGGAGAGAGGAGAGAGAGAGAGAGGAGAGAGCAGAGAACGACTGAGGCGGAAGGCGGGAGAAGTGAGGGAGATAGAGGATTCCAGGACGCAGCACTGGAGATGAGCGGAGAGCGACGAGAGAGGAGGGGGGAGGAAGCGCGTGTTCTGGGGGGAGGGGAGCGGGGGGGGAGGCGGGGGGCGGTGGGGGGTGGGCGGGCTGGGGTGGTCGGCAGGACGTTACTTCAAACACTTCTCGCGGTAACGTATACGAACACTCCACCGGTCTTGTTGTTGGATGCGGCGCGGTTGCCTTGAGACAGATCCTCCTCGTCCATCCTATTTATACTAGACCTCTGATGACGTCACGAAGCTCCGCCCCCCTCCCTTTCTCATTCACATTTTAACCCCCAGTTCACTTGACGTCCATCTATGATATCGTTATTAATTCCTCGTGGTTAATTAGGTCACCGAGAGATGCCTTAAAAGATTAAAGATATAGTAAATGTGTAAGTATGTGTAAGCTGTCTAAATTCAAACATAACTACGGTGTTCATACACATTCGTGGGTGTAGGAGTGGGTGTGGGTACTTGGTGTGTATGTGTGCGTATGAGTGTTGTGTGTGTGTGTGTGTGCTTGTGCGTGTCTGCGATCGTCCTTGTGTGTGTGTATGCAAGTATGAACACAACAAGGACAAGTATTAAATCATCATTACAATCATGTGTTTGTGTTTTTTCTTTCTTTCTTTTTTCCGCGTCTACATATATTTTAACATGTAAAGCCAAGGTTAAGTATACATACATACATATGTTAAAGCATGAGTATGTGTATGTGCTTGTGTGTATGTTGTGCGTGTGATTTTGATTACCGTTATTTTCATTATCATTGTGATTGTTATCACTTTCATTTTTCATTATCATTTAACAGCTATCATCATTATTATCAAATTAATTCATTGTTATTGTTACTATTATTTATCATCATGATTATCATTTCATTATTGTCATCATTACAGTTATTGTTATCATTGTTATGATTATCATTATTTATTATTATTAATATTATTCATTATTATTATTATTATTTTATTATTATTATTTATTATTATTATTATTATTATTATTATTTTTATTATTATGATTGTTATCATATTTATCATTATTATCACATTCAATATCATTTTATTATCATTATTACTATTATTATTATTATGATTATGATTATCATTATCATTATATTCATCATTATTATCACAATCATAATCATTATTACTCTTTTTATTTTATTATCATTATCATTATCACTATCACTTACTACTGTTGTATTATTGTCATTATTATTACTTTTAATTTTATTTCACATCATTAATTACTTTCATTTTGGTTACCTTTATCACTATTAATTACTCATTCTGAATCATTTAAACCATCATTAATTGCTGTACTTCTATTTTCCTACCATTTTATCATACATAATTACTTTTAATATCTAATTGTTCCAATACATTCATCATTCACATTTTAATCATCTATATATATAAATCATTATCTACTTTGATTACTTTTATCCCTAATTACTTTTATCATTATTAATCTTTTTATTTTATGATTCCTTTGATCATTAATTTTACCTATAATTTCTGATCACTTTTATCACCATTAAGAACTTTTAATTACAAATATATATATATACATAATCCCTTTCTCCTGTTAGTCGCGAAAACAGGTAATTAAGCAACAAATAATTAGATCTAAAATTAGCATTGATGTAATTCTGGTTTTGCGGTGTTGTACTTTTAAATTCTGTGACTGATGAGTTGCGTTACGTTTCGTTCCGTGTGCTTTTGTTACTTTTTTACTTTCTCTTAATTACTTTTATCATCATTAATCTCTTTTATTTTATGATTCCTTTGATCGTCATTAATTACCTATAATTTCTAATCACTTTTATCACCATTATTTACTTTAATACTATTTTTGGGGGTCATTACATCAATCTTATTATTTTTTGGTATTATTATTTATTATCATCACTTATTACCATATTATATATTCATTGTTGCCATACTGATATCATTGTTGATTTTTTATCATATTGCTGCATTGTTGTTGTATTGTTATTGTTTTTGCTATTGTTAATGTTAATGTTGTTGTTTGTTGTTGTTGTTGTTGTTGCTGATGTTTTCGTCTTTCTTAAAGTTAAAGGGCAGGGCAGGATAGAATTTTTCATCGTTTTTAAGAGAAATTTATTTTTTTTATCCTTTTTAAATATGAATATATTTTTTCTTATCCTATTCTATTTCGTTCTATCGTATTTATCTATTTGATTTATCTGTTCTTTATCTGTCTGTTCATCTAAATCAAGGATTAGTAATCACCTGATATTATTTTTTCCAAGAAGCTGACACGATTCCGATATAATATGTATAATATATATATATATATATATAGATATATATAATATATATGTATGTATTATGTATGTATGTATGTATGTTGTATGTATGTATGTATGTATATGTATGTATGTATGTATGTATGTATGTATGTATGTGATGTATGTATGTATGTATGTATGTATGTATGGTGTATGGTATGCATTATTTCTTCTTCTTCTTCTTCTTCTTCTTCTTCTTCTTCTTCTTCCTTCTCCTTCTTCTCCTTCTTCTCCTTCTTCTCCTTCTTCTCCTTCTTCTCCTCCTTCTCCTCCTTCTCCTCCTTCTCCTCCTTCTCCTCTTCTCCATCTCCATCTCCATCTCCATCTCCTCTCCTCTCCATCTCCATCTCATCTCCATCTCCATCTCCATCTCCTCTCCATCTCCATCTCCATCTCCTTTCTCCTTCTCCTTCTCCTTCTCCTTCTTCTTCCTTTTCTTCTTTTTTTCTTCTTATTTTCTTTTTCCCTTCTTTCTTAAATCACAAAACGGCAATCAATTCGACATTTCCTTCTTAATTCACCGCATCGGATTTCATTAATTTTTTTATATAATCTGTCATTCATTTTATTTGCATTTATATTTGTCATATAGATAGATAGATAGATAGATTAGATAAGATAGATAGATTAGATTAGATTAGATAGATAGATAGATAGATAGATATAGATAGATATAGATATAGATATAGATATAGATATAGATAGATATGATATAGATATAGTATATAGATATAGTTAGATATGATTTAGTATATATATAGATATAGATATAGATATAGATATAGAGAGTATAGATATAAGATATAGATGTATATATAGATTAGATATAGATGTATATATTGTATATATACTGATATATGTATATAACTGTATTGTTAATTTCCTTTTCTTAATGTTTTTTCCTTTATAATTACCAGTTGATTATCCATATCATTTACTTTATTTTAGTTATTTCTTAATCACCATATCAAACTATTTCACCGATTCAATTTAATTTCAGTTCAATTAAGCACATGTTATTAATTATTATTATTATTATTATCATTATCATTAACATTATTATAGAAAAAAATGTTGTGGTTACAATTCAAATAAATATGATTGTTCACTAGTTATTAGTCATAAGGTATTTCATGCTATATTACTGTCAAATTACACCGGAAAAATATAATTGTTATGACTTGATAATCCTTAATTATCATCGTGCATTACTATCACATTGCAACTGAAAAAAATAATTGTGTTTATAGTTCAGAAGATTAGTTATCATTATTTATTGTTATCAAATTACACCAAATTACACCACTGTTAAATCTACTTTAATAACTATAATAACTATGATAACTGTATTAATTGCATTTTTTTTATAATTTAATAATATAAACAATTTATTCGTTAATAATTGCAATAAAACATAGCTATCATTTCCTTTCATTATTTGATGTGTTCCATATGTCTATTGTCAGCTATTATAAGAATTTCTAATAAATAATAAATGATAAACTGTTTATGTTAAAGTTTTAACAAAATCGAGATTTAAAGAAAAATCATAGGTAATTGTATATGTCTTGTGGTATATGTTATCATTATTTTCTTTATTCTAATTCTTTATCTATTTTCATTATCATCATCATACGCCCTCCTTTTTAAGTGAAAAGTAATATGTATGAATAAGAATGGATATATTTTAAAGAGAATGAGTCTTTTCCTATGACACACACTATATCATAATTAATGTTATTATTACCATTATTGTTATTGTTATTATCATTAGCATTTATCATTATTTTCATTTTCATAATTATTATTTTGTTACTATTATTCTCATTTATAATACTATATCAGTGTTTATTACCTTATACCGTTACATACCCCCCCCTTCGTCCACCGTGGCTAAACAAACTGTATTACAATTACAAATAATAAAGTAATTATGAAAAGCTACATTGCAGGAGTATTGGTCAGTAAATTCGAATTTAATAAACGAATAAAAAAGATGATTTGATAGCAACATGCTTTAAAAATACACAAAACGTTTGTTCATTCACCCTTATGGTCTATGCTGCGGACCCCAATTTGGACATCATCATCATTATCACTATCACTACCACTACCACTACACTCATCATCATTCATCATCATGATATCATCATCGATATCATCATCATGATATCATCATCATTGATATTCATCATCATGATTCATCATCATGATATCATCATCATGATATCATCATCATGATATCATCATCATGATATCATCATCATGATATCATCCATCATCGATATATCATCATGATATCATCATCATGTCATCATCAATCATCATCATCATCATCATCATCATCATCATCATCATCATCATCATCATCATTCATCATCATCATCATCATCATCTCATCATCATCATCTCATCATCATCATCATCATCATCATCATCATCATCAATCATCAATCATCATCAATCATCATCATCAATCATCAATCATCAATCATCAATCATCAATCATCAATCATCAATCATCAATCATCAATCATCAATCATCAATCATNAACAATTTCGAAACCCTCTTGATTTTATACCGTGTCGGCCCAGATACATTGCGACCTAAATGAAGAGATGTATTAATGTAAGGTAAATGAGAGAAATAGGGAGAGGAGACGACGCGCCCTAGAGGAGACTGATGAGAGAGAGTAGAAGAGAGTGCGACAGACGGTTAGAGAGGGACTTAGAGCAGATGGATTTAGAATCGAACTGAGAGAGATTGTCTAATATGTTCATCCCGAGAATTAAGGACTGCCTGCTCCATGATGCGCGGCGTTCAGACTGGAAAGATACGAGTTCTGAAGCCGATGCGTGACGTTCCTGATTCTCTTTTTCTCTTCTTGACTAGCCGAGAGCGAGAGCCAGAGAGCAAGAGACAGACAGTAGAGCAGACAGACAGAACAGACAGAGAGACTGAGACCATGACTCCCCCGTTTTTTCTACTATACCTCTAAAAAAGATCAAACCTGTTTTTTAAGAAGCATAAAAAATAACGATAGATAATAAAAGATAACAAACGACTCCATTCCTTACACTGCACAGAGGATTCCACCCGCATCTTCACGCGAGTAATAAAGGGTTTCTCCTACATATCTAAGAAGGACAAAGGATTTCATTTTGACATCAAGGCAGGTCCATGGGAATCTCTTTATGCATTATTCTGCTTGAAAAAGGACGAAAGGATTTCTTCTGCATATCTAGGGCAGGACAAAGGGAATTTTCTTCGGTGCACGCATCCAAGGCAGAAGGTCAATTCATTGAGATTCTTGAATGTACATTCTGTGTTGAAAGGACGAAAAGGATTTTCTTTGCTATTCTGTGAAAGGGCACGAACAAGGATTTATTTGCATATCCAAGGAACGGTCCATGGGATTTCTTTTGCATATCTGTGAAAGGCACGAAAGGATGTTTCTTATGCATATCTGTGAAAGGACGAAAGGAATTTCTTCTGCATATCTACGGCCCAAGGATTAAAGGTGATTTTCATCTGGAATATCTAAGGGAAGGGACTATAAGGATCTTCATTCTCCATATCTAAGGCAACATTGGCCCTCATCATGCAATATCTGAGAGAAAAGACCAAACGATATTACACCATCTACGGCAAGACAAAGGGGTGAAGTTTCCTCTAAAAAAAACAAGAAAGAACCACGGGATTTCTCCTGCAGGACTACAGGACATCATCTGCATATCTTGAGGATCAAAGGACCGTTCCTTTCCTTCTGCACGCGGCGATGGCGGTATTCCAGCGAATGTTGGAAATACGGGCGTTGGCTTCGCATCGGTCTCCCCGCCCCCTTGCTTGTGGCAATATGTCCCCGGTGGCATACTGGACGAGGGCGACCTTTGGACTCCGGTCCCTAACCCTGTCACCCACAGGGATGGGGACCTTCTTTCTTTGGGTGGATAAATTATCATACCAGTACAGTTAAAAGAGCGTCGATCGTTGAAATATCGTTACAAATATAAATACGTTAAACCTCTTTATTTTCTTTTTCTAACCATTTTCAATCATAAATAATCTCCTTTATATACTATTCGATTCTAACCTATTTTCTCAATCAAACCATCTATTCTTTCAATTTATGAATTCTATCTTTTCAACTCGAAAACCTTCCATTTCTTTAATTCTAACCGCCGGAATTCCGTACGGTCTGGATTTTACCACCGAATCCCACGAAAAGCACCACAGCTCTGTATTGCCTCAAACTGGGCCAATCTTTGATCAATAAACATTTTACATTTCCTCACAAAACCAAGACACTTCTCTGCAAGAGGTTTCATACTTCCTATGCCTAATCGTGGTGACAAACGCCTTATCTACAAAAAATGCATAAAGAAAGTTGTGTGTGTGTGTGTTGTGTGTGTGTGTGTGTGTGTGTGTGATGTTGGCGTGTCTGCGTAGTGCGTGTGGTGTGTCGTATTGTGCGTGTGCGTGTGCGTGTGCGTGTGCGTGTGCGTATGTGTGTGTGTTGTGTGTGGTGTTGCTGCGCGTGTGCGTGGTGTGTTAATAAAAAAAAAAAAAAACGCTTTAAAGAAGAAGAGGACGCGTCAACCCCCCTCCCTCCCTCTGGCAGGCATCCCCTACGCAGTAACCGCATCACCAAACCCTCGGAACTCCACTCATTTATCGCTTTGGCTCCCCACACGCTTGCCGGAGCTGGACTCTTCGTCAGGATTGGTGAGTTTCTGCGACGATCCCGAAGCCGCCCCTTGTTCATCCCCCTGTCATCCCTAACCGCCCTGTCATCCCCCTAGGTAACGCCCCTGTCATCCCTAACCGCCCCCTGTCACCCCTAACCCATCCCCCTGCCCCCTCCCTAACCGCCCCTTGTCATCCCTAACCGCCCCTTTGTCACCCCTAACCGGCCCTGCCCCCCTGTCATCCCTAACTCCCGCCCCCTGTCACCCCGCCTAATCCCTCCCCCTTAGTCACCCCTCAACCACCCCTAACCCGCCCGGGACCGCCGTGTCATCCCCGTCCCGACACTCCGGGCGCCCTCCTTCACGCGTCCGCACACACACGCACAAACGCACCCCGCCTGTTTGTTAACCTCCTCCTTCTCCCCTTAAGTGCGCGGGCCTGATGCGGGCGTGAGGGCGCTCAGATCCTGCCCGACGTCCTCTCTCCCCGCCCGACGTCCTCCCTCCCCGCCCGAACGTTCCTCCCTCCCTGGCCGACGTCCTCTCTCCCTGGCCGACGTCCTCCCTCCCCGCCGATGTTCTCCCTCCCTGGCCGACGTTCCTCTCTCCCCTCCCGACGTCCTCCCTCCCGCCCGACGTTCCTCCCTTCCCTGGTCCGACGTCCTCGCTCTCCCTGGCGAGTCCTTCCCTCCCCTGGCGACGTTCTTCCCTCCCCGCCCGACGTTGCCTTCCCTCCCGCCCGACGTCCATCCTCCCCGCCCGACGATAACGCTCCCTCCCCGACGACGTCCTCCTCCCCCGGCGACGGTTCCTCCTCCCCGGCCGACGTCCTCCCTCCCTGGCCGGACGTCCTCCCTCCCTGTCCGGACGTCCATCTCTCCCTGGCCGACGTCCTCCTCTTCCCTGGCCGACCGTCCTCCCTCCCTGTCCGACGTCCTCCCCTCCCCGCCCCGACGTCCTCCCTCCCTGCCGACGTCCTCCCTCCACCTGCCGACGTCCTCTCTCCCCTCCCGACGTCCTCCCCTCCCGGCCGACGTCCTCCCTCCCCCCGACGTCCTCCCTCCCTGGCCGACGTTCCTTTTCCCCGGACGTCCTCTCTGCTGCCCGGCCGACGTCCTCCCTCCCTGGCCGACTTCCTCCCCTCCCCCGACCGTCCCCTCTCCCCGCCCGACGTCCTCCCTCCCCGCCCGACGTTGCTCTGACTCTCCCTGAGCCGACGTCCTTCCCTCCCTGGCCGACGTCCCTCCCTCCCTGGGCCGACGTCCTCCTCCCCCGCCCGACGTCCTTACCTCCCGCGCCCGACGTCCTCTCTCCCTCCGGCCGACGTCCTCCCTCCCTGGCCGGACGATCCCTCCCCCTGGCCGACGTCCTCCCTCCCTGTCCGGACGTCCTCCCTCTCTGCCGACGTCCTCCCTCCCCGCCCGACGTCCTCCCTCCCTGCCCGACGTTCCTCCCTCGACCTCCCGCCGACGGTCCTCTCTCTCCCTGGGGCACCTCGCACGCGCCGCCCTCTAATTTGGCTCCACTTACACGCAGTCATGAAGACGCCAGGCGGGCAAGGCACGCCACATACCGAAGGGCACCGACTCTCCTTTGCATGATTGCCCCCGAGCCATGCAGAGGGCAGATGCTGGCGCCTGGGAGGGGGNATAGAGATATCTCTATATATTCCCACTGTTGTCTCTGTATTATCCACTACAGTCACTGTATTCTCACCATAATTCCTGTATTCTCACTGCTGTTTTTGTATCCTCGTTGTTGCCTCTGTTATTCTAACTGTTGTCACTGTATTTTTCACCTAACTCTTATTCACTGCAGACACTGTATTTTCACCGTAGTCACCTCTCTATGATCACTGCAGTCACTGATTCTCAATTGTAGCTCCTCTCCATCGATCACTGCAGTACTGTACTCCTCTCACCATTACTCCTTCTATGATCACTCGTGCCCCAGTTCACTCTTGTTATTTCACTCCATACTCCCTCTCTATGCATCACTGCAGTCACTGTCTTTCACCAACCCTACTCCCTCTATGATCACTGTGCAGTCACTGTACTCTTTCCCATACTTCCCCTCTATGATCACTGCAGTCACTGTATTTTCACCATATCCCTCTATGATCACTGCCAGTCACTGTATTCTCACCATTACCTCCCTCTATGATCACTGCCAGCACTGTATTTTCACCAAAACTCCCTCTTATGATCACTGCAGTCACTGTTGTTCTTTTTCATCTCTCCCCTTTTCCTACTCCTGTTCTTAAAAATTTTTTTCCTTTCTTTTTTTTTTTTTTCTTTCTTTCTCTCACCTTCCTAATCTTTTCATAAAATCTCTCTCTTTTCCTCCCCTTCTCTCCCTTTATTCTCTCCTCTCCTCTTCTCTCTCCCTCCCTCCCGTCTTCCCTCTTTTTATTTCTCTCTAAGCTCCCCATCTTCCTCTCTGCTCTCGCAAAAAATTCCCCTAGATTACAAATTATTCCTTCCTCCTCTCTCATCTCCTTCTTTCTTTCCCCTCTTTCTCTACTTTTCCTATATCTTATTTTATCTCTCTCCATTTCTCTCTTCAGCTCCTCCACTCTACCTTCTTCTTACCTTTTTTTCTCCTTGTCCTTCTTTAATTTACTCTATCTTTCCTCCCCTCTCCCACTTTCCTTACCATTTATTCCTTAAAGCTCCTTCTCTCGCTCTCCTCTACCATTTCTTCTCTCTTCCCTCTCTCCTCTCTCTTACCCTTCTCTTTTTTCTCCTTTCCCTCTCTTTCTCTAACCTTTTTTTCTATCTCTTTCCCCTCTACCTCTTTCTCCACTTCTCCCTCTTTCTCCATTTCGTCCTCTTCCCAACCATTATTTAAAATTTCCACTTCTTTTTTTAGTCTCTCCTGTCTTTTTTACTTATCTTTCTTAATTGCCTATTATTCTATCTCCTACTTCCTTCTTATGATCATCTGCAACGCTCTATTATTTATCTCATTTACTCCCCAATGATCATCTCAGTCACTTGTTATTCTCACTCATACTCCCTCTATGATCACTGCAGTCACTGCTATTCTCACCATACTCCCTCTATGATCATGCAGTCACTGTATTCTCACCATACTCCTCTATGATCACTGCAGTCACTGTATTCGTCAACGTAGTCTCTCCGCAGGCCCAACATCCACCGCAACCTCACCGTAGCCACCGCGTCTTCACCGTGACCTCTACATCCCCCAGCATCCGAACCATTTTCCGGTCCTGCTGTCCCGACTACACATGTTTATTCATAATCTGATGCTAGTTCGGCTTCTTTTGATTATGCTACCGTGCTACAGGCCTTCATACTTTAATGCCTGGTCGGAGGGCATTGCGCGCATTCGACTGTGCTCCCTTGCTACGTTGCATAGCCCTGAATGCTCCGTTGCATGGATCTTGTCAGTCTTAAAGGTTTGTTGGCTGTAAATTGCGTTCTTTAATATCCGTTAAAGCGTTCAAGCCTTCGGTAACTTCAACTGTTATGCATTATCATGTATTGTATTATTATATTGTTATCATTATTATTATTATTATTATTACTTTTTTTCTTATTCTTTTATTACATTATAATTATTTTTTTTGTTCTTTTTTTCTATTTTTTTGTTTGTAATCTTTGCAGGTGGATACGAGAGGGTTGAAATGACATTGTTGGTAAGGGGAGAGAGAGGGAGAGAGAGAGAGAGAGAGAGAGAGAGAGAGAGAGAGAGAGAAAGAGAGAGAGAGAGAGAGAGAGGAGAGGAGAGAGAGAAGAGAGAAGAAATAAGGGAGAAGAAGGAGGAGAGAGAGAAAAAGGTAGAGAGGAGAGGGGGAAAAGAAAGAGAGGAAGGGAGAGGATAGAAGGACGAAATGATTCCCTCAATATACGATGAGAAGGGAGAAAGACAACGTTAGTGTAGAACCTCGTCTAGTAGAGTCAGAGAGAGGAAGAGTATGAATTAGAGAGAGAGAAAGATGACGATAAATGAGAGAGGCAAAGAAAGCCCAGAAATAACAAGGGAGCCCATGCACCGAACCGCCTCCATAATACAGCGCCACCAGGAAAGCTAAAATAAACAGAGCTGCTATAGAATTCCTACTGGCCGATTTCCCCGCAAAGCAGTTCACAATCAACAAATCCTAGGTGTGTTCAGACGTTCCCGCGTCAGGCGAGAGACCAGCAGGCAGCTACACGCGCACGACGCTCAAATCCCTTTATTACGGCTAGGACTGTTTCCGCGCTGTGTATGAGCTACCGAGCGCGAGATGACCTCGGGTAATAGTACTGTTCGGGGGTATCGGAGGTGCACGTTGAGATACTGCAGAGGGTTAGCAGAGCAGTGAGAGAGGGAATCAACGGATGCCTAACAGTTTTGCATATCGAATAGGAGGTTAGGTGAGTAGGAAAATCGGCCTATACTGTGGCAGATTAGGGAGGCTCGAGATATATAATTCCTGGATTTTAAAGGGGACTGATATGTTTGTCACGTTGTGTATTGTGCTGTTATATTATTTATTAGTTATAAAATTTTATTTTATTTGATGTATTAGTGATTTATATGTTAATTGTTTTGATTGTTGTAATACTGATCCGTTACATGAAGATTTGGTAATTTAGTGCTTGTTTGTTTGGTGTATGGTTTGTAGTAGAATGGCAGCATTGTTTGATTGTAGGTTTATGTTTGAGTATAATGCATATTTTCCATTGCCTCTCGCTATTGAGTGTTAGCTATAGAATGCTTTCTTTGCTGTTATATGTTTCATGTAATGAAATTAGCTTGTATGGTGGTTTATGTTGATGTAGAAATTGTAATGCTTTCTATTGTGTGGTATGATCACAAAGAGAGAGAGATTTATCTTAGTTGTAATGTAGAATGATTAGATTAAACAGGAGTAGATAGTAGAATAACAGGAGTCGATGATTGCAAACAGTCGTAGGTTAGGAGCCTGATCAGGGACAGAGACAGACATGAAGTAGGAAGAAACGAGAGAAGAGGCGACTCTAGCAGTGAGTAATTGTAATGACGTGACGAGGAGTAATATTGTTATTATTAGACTGATTTTATTGTTGTGTATGCATTATCAGCACCCGATGATGGATTCAAGGAAGATTCGAAAAGGGAAGACTAGGTCTACCACATTATAATTAACAATATAATCATTAGATATTCACGGTGCATTGTTTCAACGTTTTTCTCCTACTAATTTATCACTATATTTCATATAATTACCAACATCATCATTATTCATAATTGCATCACCATTCATCTATAACCATTATCATTGTCTCATAATTATCCATTCTAATCTTATTTTCAACCAATATACCTATTTACCATCACCATCCCATCACATTACACCTCAGATTTAACATAATCAACATCCATAATTATCATTAATTGTATATCCAACCGGCACTGTACCTGGTGTCTTGCATTGATGAAATATGGATAATATTTTGAAACTCGAGGAAGGTGACCAACTGATGTACGGCTTTTTTGCCTCAAGAAAGCAAATTCCCGCTGTTCGGTTCGGTTACACCTTTCAGTCCCGAGTGGCTGGTTAAAAGGTGATCATTATAGATAATTTATCCCCATATTTTCCATAATGAATGCAGACGACTCAGTGTGGTTCATTACTATATATCGATATATATGTCTGTCGTATCGTCTCTGTTTTGCTTCTGTTCTCTCGTCTCCTCGTCTCTCTTCCTCGTTCTCTCTTTCTGTCTGTCTTCTACTGTCTTGTCTCTTCTGTTTCTCTGTTCTCTGTCTCTCTGTGTTCTCTGTTTCTCTGTCTCTGTCTCTGTCTCTCTCTCTTCTCTCCCTCTCTCTCTCTCTCTCTCTCTCTCTTCTCTCTCTCTCTCTCTCTCTCTCTCTCTCTCTCTCTCTCTCTCTCTCTCTCTCTCTCTCTCTCCATTTCTCCCTACCTCTCGCACCTCCTCACTTCCTACAAGAAGCCACAACGTCCCCCTCGAGAGAATCTCCACCCTTCTCTTCTCCCCTCTCCCCTTCCCTCTTCCCCCTCTCCCCTCTCCTCCCTTCTCCACTCTCCCCCTCTCCTCCCTCCCCTCTCCCCTCTCCCTCTCCTCCCCTCTCCCCTCTCCCTCCCCTCCCCTCCCTCTCCTCCCTACCCTCTCCCCTCTCCCTCTCCTCCCCTCCTCCTCTCCTCTCCGGCTGACCACATCCGAGGCTTCGTCTTTACGAGGGGAAAATCGACCCCTCCGCTGACAGATGACCTCGCCCAGCTTCGTATGAGGGGAGAAGGGAGGGGAAAGAGAGGGAAGGGGAGAAAAAGAGTAGAGCGCGGAGGGGAGGGGGGGTGGGAGTGAGAGAGGGGAGGGAGAAAGAGGGTAGAGAGGGTAGGATAGAAAAGAGATAGAGAGGGGAAGGGAGAAAGAAATAAAGAAAAAAAGATAAAGTAGAGACAAAGAGTAGAGCAGGGGAGGGGGTAGTGGGAGTGAGAGAGGGGAGGGGAGAAAGAGGGTAGAGAGGGTAGGATAGAAAAGGGATAGAGAAACAGGAGGAGGGGAGAAAGAGGGAAGAGGGTAGGATAGAAAAGGGATAAAGAGGGAGGGTAGAGAAACAGGAGGGGAGGGGAAAAAGAGAGTAAGAAAAAAAAATAGGGTAGAGAAAAAGGTAGAGAGGAGAGGATAGTGGGAGTGAGAGAGGGAGAGCAGGAAGAGAGTAGAGAGGAAAGGAGAGAAAAAAAGGATAGAGAGCGTGAGAGAGGGGAGTGGAGAAAGAGGTAGAGGGGGAAGGATAGAAAGAAAGGTAGAGAAGAGAGGGGAAAGGAGAAAGAGGATAGAAGGGAAGGGTAGAGAGAGTGAGAGAGGAAGGGAAAGAAATGGTAGAGGAGAGCGAGAGAAAGGAGCTAAAGGAATATGGTAGAGAAAGTGGGAGAGGGGGAAGAGAGAAGTAAATAAAGAAGGAACAGGAGAAAAAAGGTAAAGGAGGGTAGAGTGAGTGAGAGAGGAAAATGGAGAAATGAAATAGATATAGGAAGTGAGAAAGAGGGAGAAAGAAGGAGAGAGAGGGGAGGTCTGAGGGAGCGAGAGATGGGAGCTAGTAGAGGAGGGAAGGGGAGGAAGGAGGAGAAGGGGAGGGAGGGGAGGAAGGAGGAGGAGGGAGGAAGGAGGGGAAGGGAGGAGGAGGGGAGGAGGGGAGGAAGGAGGGAGGAAGGGAGGGAGGGGAGGAAGGAGGAGGAAGGGAGGGAAGGAGTTATGAGGCGGAAAATAGGATAGGGAGCTAAGGAGATTTTTTTGTGGATGGGTAATGGTTGAGGGGAAGGAAGAGAAATATGGAAAAAAAAAAGAATTAAGGAAAAAGACGAAAAACAAAACAAAATAGAATAGAGGAACGTAAGAGGAATTAAACGAAAAAAAAAAATGGAAGAACGTAAAAGGTTTAAGGGAAAAATAAAAAAATAGGAGGAAAGCGAAAAGGAATTAAAGGGAAATAGAAATAAAATGAAGTAAGAGGAACGTAAGAGGAATTAAATGAAAAACAAAACAAAAATAAAACAGGAGAAACACAAGAGAAATTAAAAGAAAAAACAAAATAAAATAGAAGGAACGCATGAGAAATCAAAAGAAAAGAAAAATAAAACAGGAAGAAAACAAGACAAATTAAAAGAAAAGAAAAACAAAATAAAACAG
>NW_020870091.1:1242941-1247941 GCF_003789085.1 Penaeus vannamei | reverse complement strand
GAGAGAGAGAATGAGACAGACAGACAGAGAAGATGCGAGCGAGCGACGGAAGAGAGAGTGAGAGGCAGAAGACAGAGAGAGCGATCTGCGATAGCGAGAGAGAGACAGCCGAGCGAGAGCACGTCGCGAATACCGAGAGCAGAAGAGCAGAGAGAGATTAAATCTAAGTGGCATTTCAGAAGCGCCGAGAAGAAACTTCCCCAACTTCCCAAAAGGAGTTGAACTTCGCGCGCTTTCTGACTCGGAAAGAGAGTTCAATAGTATCCTGTGCTTGCGAGTTTGCTTTGGAGTTTGCTGCTTGCTCTGCGCTGACTGATTTGCTTGCGTGGCTTGTGCCTGTTGCCCTGCCTGGGTGTTGTTTGGTTTGTTTGTTTGTGTCCCCGGTGTTTGTTTGGTGTTGTTTGGTGGTGGTTTGTTTAGGTTTGGTTTGTTTGTGCGTGGTGCGTTTGTTTGGTTGTTTGTTTTTGCTGTTGGTGGTTTGTTTGGTTTGTTTGTTGTTGCTTGAGTTGTTGTTTGGATTTGCTTGATTTGCTTTGCGGTATTGCGCTTTGATTGGTGTTTGGCCTGCTGCCTGCTTGCACTGCTGGTGTTGTTTTTGGTTTGTTTGTTTGTGTTCGGTGGTTTGGTTTGGTTTTGTTTGTGGTTGGGGGTTTGTTTGGTGTTGTTTTGTGTGGTGCGTTGTTTGGTTTGTTTGTTTGTGGTTGGTGGTTTGTTTGGTTTGTTTGTTTGTGTTTGGTGGTTTGTTTGGTTGTTGGTGTTTGCTGGTTGGTGGTTGTTTTGGTGCTGATTGGCTGTTGCTCCTCGCCCCGTATTGGTTGATTTGGTTGGCTTGCTGCCTGTTGCCTGCCTGGTGTGTTTTTTTGTTTGTTTGTTTGTCGGACAAAGTGTTGGTGGTTTGTTTGTTTGTTTGTTTTGTTGTTGCTTGTTTGGTTGCTTGATTGCTTGCGTATTGGTTGATTGGTTGGCGTGCTGCTTGTTGCCTGTCTGTGTTGTTTTTGTTTGGTTTGTGTTGGTGGCTTTTTTGGTTGCTGGTGTTGGCTGTTTGCTTGCGATTGGATTGATTGGTTGTTGATTTTATTTGTTGTGTTGTGGTCTTCTTGGTTCTTGATTGGCTGTTGCTGCCATTGCGTTGTTGATTGTTATTTTGCTTTGTGGTTGGTGGTTTGTTTGGTTGCTTGATTGGCTGTTGCTTGCGTATTGGTTGATTGGTTGTTCGATTTGTCAATTGTCATCGACTTTGTTGTTACTGGCCACAGTTCACTTTTCTTTTGTTTTGTTTCCTTGCTTTTTTGGTTGATGCTTGTTACCTCTTTTACCTGCTGATTTGCTGTAGTTTGTTTTTGTTTTCGCCTTTTTGTCGGTAAAATATTTCGCCTGTTAATTTGCTATCCCAAAGGCAGTTGAGATTCATCAGTAGAGACCGCAGACACATAACGAGAGACGAGAGAGAGACGAGAGATGAGAGAGCGAGAGAGGAGAGAGAGAGAGAAGAGACGATGAGAGGAGAGAGAGAGAGAGAGGAGAAGAGCGACTCTCTTCGATAGCCTGTGGGGAAAAGAAGAGAGAGCGAGCGAGAGGAGAGAGAGAGAGGAGACGAGAGAAGACAGAGAGACAGACAGACAGACAGAGAGAGATAGAGAGGGGGGGAGACAAAGAGGAAGAGAGGGGAAAGGGAGATAGAGAGGGGGGGGGGCAAAGAGAGAGAGAGAGGGAGGGAAGCGAGACCAGAGAGCGCCCAAGGGACAGAGAAGATGAGAGGGGGGGAAGGACAAAGAGAGAGAAGAGTGAGGACAGAGAGAGAAAAAACAAAAGAGACAGACAGACAGCACAGACAGACAGAGACAGAGAGAGAGAGAAAGGCGTAGATTGAGGAGCCCGAGGTGGCCAGCCCTATATGGGAGGGGGGAGGAGAAGCGAAGAGGAGCCTTATGCGACATTCCAACTAAATTGAAGGCGCGTCTCCCCTCCTCCCCCCTACCCCTCCCCCTTCCCCTGTCCCCCTCCCCCCCCACTCTCTCTCGTTTTCCAACATCTTAGCGTCCGATCCTCCGTTGCCCTTCAATCAACGTTCATTAGAAGATCTCTTTTTTCTTTTTTTTTTTTGAGAGGAGAGAGAGAGAATTCGTTCAAGTGGGCGCCTTCTGCATCCTTCCTGCGCTCCTGACACAGCTTCTGCTTTGCGTCTGTTGATCTTTGCTGTTTCTTGCTGCTGTTCTGTTGGAGCTTAAGTTTGTTCCGTTGGAGATGGGAGTTTTGGGGGAGTTGGTTGAGATTTGTTGCTTTGCGTTTTGTGTGTGCGTGTGTGTTGTGTCTCTGTTTCTTGTTTGTGTGTGTCGGTGTGGGTGTGTGTTTCTTTGTTTCTGTGCGTGGGTCCGCTCTATCAGACGACTGTGTGTGTGTATAGAGTGTGTGTGTGTGTGCCAACTGTGTTGTGTCTTGTGTGGGTTGTGTGGTGTGTTTCTATTGTTTGTGTTGCGGTGTTGTGTGTGTGTGTTGAAGATCAAATACGTATCTTGTATTTTCAATTTTAAATAGTTTTTTTTCCGTAATGAATCAACGAGTAAGGGAAAAAAAGCCTAAAAAAAAAATTCTTTTAATTTCTTTAGGCTTTTTTCCTTTCTTTCCTCCTCGACCGCAAATACACGCACATTTACCCTTAATCATCAAAAATCTCTCTTAAAAAATAGAGAAGTTACCCCGTGTTCAGACCTCCCTCGCTCACCTCCTCCCCCCCCCCACACTCGTCACCTCTTTAACCTCCCCCTCCCCCCACGCTCACCCTCACCCCCCTCCCTTAAACTCCCCTCCCCCCCACTCACCCTTAACCTCCCCTCCCCCCACGTCACCCTCCCCCTCCCCCCCCCCACGCTCACCCTCAACCTCCCCCTCAAGCAATTTTATCCCTCGTGTTAACTCACCCTTGAAGAAGATCCTTCCGAGGTACTTTAGGCTCGTCTCCCTCCATTATTTCGGCCATTGCTCGAATAATGGCGCTTGAAATTCCGTTTATTCGCCGGTAGTTCTGCTCTTTTTAGGTTATATCGAGGCGTTGCTGTAATTAGGTCTTTTATTATCGTATTTCTTGATACTTAGCATTTTTGTTTATGAGGAAAATTTACGGTTGGTTATGATTGGGATGTGGAGCAAATTGTTTTACACCTGTATACCCTTTTTATTTTTTCTTAGGAGACTTTTATCTTAAAATGTATGAATTTGCGAAAGGAAGTTATTTTTCTGTTTCATTATATCTAAAAAAGAAATTTAAAATGGAAGCACAAGAAAGGGATAAGGAGGAAATTATTTTTACACCTGTATACCCTTTTTTCAGGAGACTTTTTATCTTAAAATGTATGAATTTGCAAAAGGAACTTATTTTTCTGTATCACTATATTTAAAAAAGAAAAAGAAAAAAGATGGAAGCACAAGAAAAGGTGAAAAAGTCACGTGCCTCTTCGTTACCGCGAGGGATTACGGACTTAAACGATTTCTCCATTTTCATTCAGTCACATTTGGATCTGCTATTGACGTCGTGCCATCAATTCAAAGGAAAGTATTACGAGAGTCTTATTCTCTGCGCAATTTTTATCTTTATCTATGGATCGCATGGCTACGGGACGTGCATTTATGTCTTTGATTATCTTTCTCTCTCTTACTCTTACTCTCCTCTCTGTCTCTCTCTGTCCTCTCTCTCTCTCTCTCTCTCTCCTCTCTCTCTCTCTCTGTCTTCTCTCTCTCTTCTCTTCTCTCTCTCTCTCTCTCTCTCTCTCTCTGTCTCTCTCTCCCTCTCTCTCTCCTCTCTCTCTCTCTCTCTATATATATAATATATATATATATATAGTGTGTGTGTGTGTGTGTGTGTGTGTGTGTGTGTGTGTGTGTGTGTGTGTGTGTGTGGTGTGTGGTGTGTGTGTGAGAGAGAGAGAGAGAGAGAGAGAGAGAGAGAGAGAGAGAGAGAGAGGAGAGAAGAGAGAGAGAGAGAGAGAGAGAGAGAGAGAGAGAGAGAGAGAGAGAGAGAGAGGGAGAGAGGAGGAGAGAGAGAGAGAAGAGAGAGAGAGAGAGAGAGAGAGAGAGAGAGAGAGAGAGAGAGAGAGAGAGAATGTGTGTGTCGTGCTGAGAGAGAGAGACAAGAGAGAGAGAGTGTGTGTGTGTGGTCTGTGCGTGAGAGAGAGAGAGAGAGAGAGAGAGAGAGAGAGAGAGAGAGAGAGAGAGAGAGAGAGAGAGAGAGAGAGAGAGAGAGAGAGAGAGAGAGAGAGAGGAGAGAGAGGATGAGAAGAGAGAGAGAGAGAGAGAGAGAGAGAGAGAGAGAGAGAAGAGAGAGAGAGAGAGGAGAGAGAGGAGGAGAGAGAGAGAAGAGAGAGAGAGAGAGAAGAGTAGATGCGTGAGAGAGAGAGACGAGGAGAGTGTGTGTGTGTGTACATGCGTGTGTATATGTTTGTGTCCACACGTTAAAGTAACCAACCCAGCGAATAATGATTTTTTCCCCCTTTCTGTTAACGTGAAAAACGACTTCTATTTTTAGCAGAGGAAAGCGATCCAAATCTGTCAAGAGCTTTCAGAAAGGGATAGAAAGGCACAGTGTTATATCACAGCCCAGAAATAGGCCTATCCACCACCCTTGTTAATCTTATGAAGTCAGACAGGCATTGCGGGCGGACTCAGAGGCCTAAGTAATGTGCGTGCGTGTATGTATGTGTGTGCGTGTACTGTGGCGTATGTGATTGTGTGTTGTGTGTTTGTGTGTTGTGTGGCGTGTGCGTATGTGATTGTGTTGTTCTGTGTAGTGTTGTGTGCGTGTGTGTGTATGTGATTGTGTTGCGTGTTGTATGTTTGTGTGTTTGTGGTGCGTGGTGCGTATGTTTTGTGTGTATTAGCCGTGTGTGGGTGCAATGTATTTATGTGTGTCTGTGTGCGTGTGTGTAATGGCTGTGGCGATGTGTATATGTGTGTGTCGACGTTTATATTGGCCTGTGTTGGGTGTTTAGTTGTGTTGTTGTCGTAAC
>NW_020870091.1:1228172-1239164 GCF_003789085.1 Penaeus vannamei | reverse complement strand
GGAGAACGGAAAGCGAGACGAGAAGGAAAAGAGGTAAGGGCAGAAGAAGGAAAATGATAGAGAGAGATAGGAGGAAGTAGTACTCTTAAAAGAGGGAGATAAGAATTAGTATGGGGAAGTAAGTGTGTAGAGAAGGAAAGGAAGAAGGGAGAAGCAATAGTAGTGATCGTGAACGAAAGAAAGGAAGAGGGAAGAAGTGGAAATACTAGTAATGGAAGTTAGTAACAGAGAAAGGAATAATAGAGAAGGTTTTAATATGCGCAAGGATAGGGAATGAGGAAGATATGGAGGACGATGGACGAAAGATGAAGGTAGAGGTTGTAGAAATTTGATACTACAAGGAGTGTCCGGTGATCGGGAGCTATGGCATATGGTAGGTTTTGTCTTGGGTGTGTATGTTTGGGATGGATAGTGATAGAGAGAGATAGGAGAAGAATTGAGGAATGAGTGTAGATAAGGGAGAAATGGAATGAGAGAGGAGAGAGAGAATTGTAGAATGTAGATACGATGACATGATAGAGAGATATTAAGTTAGATAGATGAGAGTAGAGAGATGGAAAGGCTGAGAGTAATGAAGACGTGTAAGATGATCTAGTATAGCGTGAATTAGAAATGAGAAGAGGATAAATGAAGATGAGAGAAGATTTGTTATTGTCTAGTATGTATGCTATTGATATGATATAATAGTGATGATAGATATAATTATTTGTATATAGTGAAGATAATAAGTATAGGAAATATATATTACTTTTCATAAGAATTCATGGAGGAGGAAAAATAGTGAAGATACTAAAGAAGAAGATTTATGAGAAAAAAGGGGGCAAATTGAAGGAAAGACAGGGAAAAAGAAAACAAAGAGAATAATAAGGACTTCAGTATAAGTGGGAAAGATGGAAACAAATTAAGGAGAAGGACAGAGAAGAAACGAACAAAGAAAATAATAAAGATTCAGCAACTGGGGATAAAGCAAGGAAGAACACGAGAGGACAAAATGGAAAAGAGGGAACAAAGAAAAACAAAATACAAACAGTGGATGGAAGAATTAAAAAGGCATTTCAGTAAAGATATCCACTTCGAAATTTTCTTTTTCTTGTCCTTCAGATGGGAGTAAGATAAAGGAAGGGAACGAGGAAAGGGAAAGAGTGAAAGAAGGAGAAGAGGAAGAAAGAGAAGGAGAACGGAAAAAGGAGGGATAAGAAAGGGAAGGAGGAAGAGGAAACTGAAAGAGAACAGGATGGGTCGAGAAGAAGAATATTTCCAGTAGTAAGGAAAGGAGAAAGGAGGAAGGAAGATGAGAAAATTAGAATAGAAAGAAGGAAGAGAAGGAGGAAGGAAGGAGATGAGAAAAACAGAATAGGAAGAAGGAAGAGAAGGAGAAAGGAGGAAGGAAGGAGATGAGAAAACAGAATAGGAAGAAGGGAGAGAAGGAAAAGGAGGAAGGACGGAGAGATGAGAAAATGAGGAATAGGAGAAGGGAGAGAAATGGAAAGGAGGAAGGACAGGAGAATGAGAAAAACAGAATGGGAAGAAGGGAGAGAAGGAGAAAGGAGGAAGGAAGGAGATGAGAAAAACAGAATAGGAAGAAGGAAGAGAAGGAGAAAGGAAGACGGAGGGAGATGAGAAAATGAGAATAGGAAGAAGGGAGAGAAGGAGAAAGGGCGAGAAGGAAGAGGAGAGTGAAAGTGTGGTCAAAGAGGGAAGGGTGAAACGCCGATAACTTTTTAATTACAGGTTGGACGAAATGGGGGCGGGTGGGTGGTGGCGGGGAGTTGAGTGGCGCGTGAGGGGTAGGCAGGGAGTGTTATCTGTGACCTTCGGATAAAGTTTAAGGCGAAAGGAGGAAGGAGGGTGGGAGGAAGAAGAGGAAGAGGAGAGGGAGAAAGGAGAAATGAGAAAGAGTAGGAAGAGGAGTTGGAGGAAGAGGAGTTAGGAGAAAGAGGAGTTAGAGAAAGGAGAAAAGTAGGATGGAGAGGGGAGAAAGGAGAAAGATGAGGAGGAAGAGGACGAGGTGCAGGAAATAAAAGAGATGAAAAGAGAAAGGAGGAGGAGGAGGTGGAAATGGAGAAGAGGAGGAGGAGGAAAGGAGGAAGAGGAAGCGAGAAGAGACAGGAAGAATAAAAGGAGTAGGAGAAAGCACAAAAAATCAAAGAGATGGAAAATACAAAAATACATTGAAAAATAACTATCAAAAATCATATAAAATCACATATAAAAAATACAGAAAAAAATAATAAACAAAGGAATAAAAAAAGAATATGTAATAAACGAAAGGAAATAAACAACAAGGAAGACAAAAGAGAGAATTATCTGGGCGAGGAATTTGGCCCAGCATAAGGGAACAAATTGTCCTGATCCACAGAGTCCTTATCTTTTCCTTATAAGTAAATGACAAATCATGAACTATTCTTAATAACGTCATTTTTGCCGTCCCTTTAAAACTCTTTATACCCCGTGCATCTATTATTGTTTTCTGTTTGTTTGTTGTGTTGTTGTTTGAGTTTTTGTTTGTTTGTGTTGTTTGTTTTACTTGTTTGTTGTCTGTTTTTTGTGTGTCTGTTTGTTGTTTGTTTGTTTACTTGTTTGTTTTTTGTTTGTCTGTTTGTTTGTGTGTCTGTTTGTTTGTGAGTCTGTTTGTTGGTGTTGTTTGTTTTGTTTGTTTGTTTGTTTGTTTTTTGTCTGATCATTTTTGTCATTATCCTCTTCTATGATTAACTTATCTTAATTATTTTCCTCTCAGTTCTCCAACTCGACATTCTCCTCTTTACTGTCCTTATTTTTCTATGACTGTACTCTCTTGTCTCGCTTCCACTCCTCTCTCCTCTCCTCGCTCCCTATCCCTCTCTATTTCCTGCTCCTCTCTCCTCCTCTCCTCTCTCCCTCACTTCCTCCTCCTCTCCTTTCTCCTCCTCTCTCTTTCCTGCTTCCTGCACTCCTCTCTCCTTCCTTCTAATCTACTCCTCATCTCCTGATCCTCCGATCGCTGCTCCTGCTCGTCTCCTTCTTATTCCTATCTCTTATTCTTTCTTATTCTATTCTATTCTTCCCCTTCTTCCCTCTATTCAGCTCTCCACTCTTATCTTCTTTTTCTCCTCTTCTCGTTATCCTTCTACTACTGTTCCTCAGTATTCTCTTCTTTTCCTCTTTAGTTCTCCTCTTCTCTCCTCGCTCCTCCCCTCCTTCCGAAAGATACGTTAATAATATCTATATTTTTTCGAAGAATTGTTTACCAGTTGAAAAGCCTATCCCTCTGCTGGCCCCCCTAGACCACAAGCTCCCCTAGGGTGACTCTAACTGTTCATGCCGCCTGCTGTCACTTCCTCTATCGGTGCCTAGTGCTCGGTCTCTCTATGCTATCCTTCCTCCTTGATCTTTTCTTGGCTGCCTTTATGGTCGTGAGAATCTCTGCTTCCCTCCCGCCCACTGTCGCTTCGTACTTTTGCCTGACCTACTACTCCTCATTTCCCCTCCCTCATCCCTCCTGTCTCCTGTTTCCCTTCTGTCTCGTTATTTTCCTAGCATCCCTACATCCTCCTATCCTCCTTCTACCTCCCTAACCCTCCACCTCCGTCGACTCCCAAACTCCTTCTCCTCCCCCTCAATACGCACATCCTCCCCCTATCATATCTTCTCTTCTTTATGCCGCTAACCGTCCCCTTCCCTCATCCATCCCTAACTCCCTCCGCAACCCTCCCTAACCCTCCCTCCCAGACCCTCCCTGCCCAACATACTCTCGTATATACTCTAAGTCCTAGTAGTACCTGCTCCCAAACTTCTATACTATATTCACTAACTCTATAACTCTCTACTATATACTCTAGCTCGTAGCTCCTAAATAACTACTACTCTCCATCTTGAACACTATATAGACTCGTAATGACTAACTCTACCTCTCCTATACATCCTATCTAATTCGCTAACAACCCTCACATAACCTTCCTAACCCTCAGACCCCCTCCCCCTTCCTAACCTCCCCACCCACGCTCCCTCACCTCGCTTCTCTCCATCTCCCTCTGAAGCGATCCATAGAATTCTGGAACAACGAAAAGGAATAATAAATAGGTCTGTCGGGGCGCATCATCTCCGGCGCCCGTGCGCATTGTCAAAGGACGAGCGACGCTCATAGAAGAGGATGGGCGGAGTCGGAGTCGAGTCGGGAGTCGAGTCAGAGTCGTCATTGTCATCATCGTCATCGGGAGTCGTCATCATGTGTTGATTCTCATTTCTTCTTTTCTCTTCTTTCTTCTCGCTCTCTCTTCGTCGTCTCTTATCTTTCTCTCTCTCTCGCTCCTCTCTTCTTCGCTCTTTCTCTCTCTCTCTCTCTTCTCTTTCCTCTCTCTCTTCTCTGCTCTCTCTCTCTCTCTGCTCTTCTCTCTCTCTCTCTCTCTCTCCTTATCTCTTCTTTCGTCTCTCCTCGTCTCTCATCTCTCCTTCTGTTTCCATAGTATCAGTTCAATGTATCAGTCCGTCTCTATCAATCTCTCTATCATCAATCTATCTACTCGCTTTTTTATCTGTTTCATCTTTTTATTCGCTCTCTCGCTCGCATTACGTGTTGGCTTTTAGGTATTTCTTGGGGTTTTTTATTTCTTGTTCCAGTTCTCTTCTTTATTTTTGTTTGTGGTCTTTCAATTTCTTTCCTCATTACTCTTCTATTACTGTTCCTCCTCTTTCCTCGTGTCACGTTCTTCTTTTTTATTGGTTCTTTTAAGATTATTTGGTGCAGTTTTTTTTTTGTGTTTTTAAAATTTCCTGGTCTTTTTTGTTGCTCTTCTTGCGTGTTTTCTTTTCCTTTTCTTTTCTTCTTTTTTTCTTTCTCTCTCTATTTCGTTTTCTTTCTTTACTGCTTCCTTTCGTACTTACTCTCTCTCTTGCTACTTTCTTTTTCTTCGTCTTCTCCTCTCTTCCTCCTCTTCCTACTTCTCCGCATCTCATCCTTCGGCTTCTCTCTGCTCTCCCATCCTCCTCCACCTCCTTCCATCATCATCATTCTCTACCACTCTTCCTCTCCTCCTCTCCGTCCTCTTCCTCTTCTCTCCTCCTCCTCCTTGCCTCTCTCCATCATCAATCATTCTCTCCTCTTCCTCTCCTCTTCTCTCACCCGCTCCTCTCTCCTTCTGAAGTCGAAGAAAGTGTTCATTTGTCTTGAGAGTCATCTGAAAGCTCTCCGACATTATCTTGTCCTGCGTCCCTGTGGGGAAGAGAGTGCCCCCTCCCCCCCCACCCCCTACTCTTCACCCCCCCTACCCTTAGCAGTAAAATCATCCCCCTCAACCCCTAACTCTGGCACCTCAACCCCCCCACCCCTACCTCCAGCAAATCCCCCCCCTGCGACCCCCTAACTCTGGCACCCCACCCCTCCCCTAGTCGCTCATTAGCAAAATCCCCCACACCCACCCCCTACTCTGGCACCCAAGCCCCCCCCAGCCCCCACTCCTACCGCTTCAGCAAATCACCACCTTCCACACCTATTCGCTGGGCACCGCCCACCCCCCACGCCCACCCCAACACCTCCAGCAATCCCGCCCACCCCCTATCTGGCACCCACAGCCCCACCACCCCACTGCCCTTCAGTAAATCATCCACGCTTCCCCGCTACCTCTGCACCCACCCCACCCGCCCTCCCCCCTCCAAAACCCCTCCTTCGTAGATGTGTTTAGTTTAAGAACACAAAACTCCCCCCACCACCCTTCCCCGCCCATAACCCTCCAGCAAACATCCCCCCAAATATATATAGCACCCAACCCCCACCGCCCCCACCCAACCTGCCAGCAAACACCTCCTTCCGTAGTTTTTTTTAGTTTAAGAAAACCCTCCCCCCACCCCCTCCCCCTCCCCTAGTCTGGCACCCCCCCTACCTCCACAGCAATCCCCCACCAAATACTTAGGCACCCAACCCCACCACCCCTACCCTTCAAGCAAGATCCCCCCCACCCCTATCTCTGGCACCCAAACTCCCCCCTCCCCTACCCTCCAGCCAAATCCCCCACCCCCACCCCCTACTTCGCACCCACCCCCTCCTCCTACACTCCAACAATCACCCCCCCCACCCCCTATCTCCTGGCAGCCCAACCCCCCAACCCCCCCCCCCTACCCTCCAGCAAATCACCCCCACCCCACCCCCTACTCTGGCACCCACCCCCCCCTCTAACCCCCAGCAAATCATCCCGCCCACCCTACTCTTAACACCCAACCCCCCCAACCCCACCCCTAACCTTCAGCAAACCCCCCCACCTCCCTACTCTGGCCCAACCCCCCCCACCCCTCCCCTACCCTCCAGCAAACCCCTCCTTCCGTAGTTTTTAGTTTACGAAACACCCTTATCCCCAAATTGTAGGGGTTTGGTCTGCGCGCAAAAAAAAACAAATTATTTTGTCAGATTTCGTCCGTGCAAATGCAGCCTCGGGTATTTTTCCGATCACGCTTATATTATTTTTGTTTGTTTGTTTTTTTGTTTGTTTTTTGTTTAATCACCCTCCGCGCATAAAATTCTTTTGGTCTTTCCGCGCACTTGTTTCATCATCAAAATCAAATATTAAAAATGGGTGTTTTTCGCGCATAAAAATGTTATATCCCGCGCAAGAGAAATACGCTATAGTCTTGGGCCCTTACCTTACCTTACCTTTACCCTTACTAAACACCCTAGTTTCAGGTAAATATTTTCCTTTTTCCTTTCTTACCTTCTGGTAATTTAGTCAACGTGAGCCAAAAACTTCACTCCTCCTTCCTCCTCCTCCTCCTCCTCCTCCTCACTCCTCCTCTCTCCTCCTCCTCCTCCCTCTTTCCCTTTCCTTTCCTCTTCCTCCTACCCTTCCTCCTATGTCTCTTCCTCCCCCCCCCTTTTATCCCTTTCCCTTCTTACTGACTTCCTCCTTCCTCCTTACCCCCTTCCCCTCAAACAAAGACCCAAACTTCACTAAACCTTCCCTTTGACCCCCTTACCCTTTTATAAAAATCCCCCCTTCAGATTCACCCCTTCTTTATCCCCTTGCCCCTCCTCCCCTTTCTCTCACAAAGCGCACCACAATCTACCATTAAACCCCCCTTTACTTGCTCTCTCTTTACCTACCTTCTCCCTCCCCCTTCCTCCACTCCCTCCCTCAGTCCCTCTTTCCCTCCCCCTAACCTCTCTCCTATTTTAACCCTCACACATCCCCACCCTCTTTTTACACCTCCCCTTCCTCCCCCTTTTCCTTCTTACCTTCTGGCAAAAACCTATTAACGTGAGCCAAAAAACACTCCCTTCACTCCTTTCCTAAACCTCCTCCCTTCCTCATGGCTCCCTTTCCTTCCACCGACCTCTTCCCTCCCCCCCCCCCCATCTCCACACTCTCTCCTCCCTACTTTCCCATTCTATTTCCACTAACTGACTCTCTTACCCTCTTCACCAACCCTTACCCCTCTCCCCCTCTGTTCCCCCCCCATACCATCCCCTCTTCCCTTTCCTATTACCTCCATGAACCTCCTCCTCCCCCCTTCCCTCCACCAACCTCCTCCTCCCCTCCTTCCCCCATCAACACCCCACTCCCCCCCCTCTCTATCATCACACCCCACTCCACCCACTCTTCTCCCACCCTCCCTCCACCAACCCCTCCTCCTCCTCCCCCCATCCTCTCCCCACCCACCCCCGTCCCCCCACATCCCCCTCACCCATCCCCCCCACCCTGCTCCTCCCCCACCATCCCCCACCCTCCCCCTACCCCATCCCTACCTATACCCCCCCGCCCCCCCTAACCGCGTCCCTGCCGAACCTGCTTTGGACAACACCTGCGCCTGCCTCAGATAGCTCAGCCTGCTCTGAATCCCCTGCGGCTTGCTTCGGACTGGTGAATAGGCTTCGAATCTCAGCGCGAGCTCCGTGAATTGACTGGCCATGGAGTGATTCGCATGATCCTGAGTGTGGGGTTATTTTTGTTGTTGTTGTTGTTGTTTTTGAACATGAATATAGCAAGGGGTTTTTTGTTTTTTTATTTTTTGTTTTCGTTTTTTTTTCTTCTTCTTTTTGGTTTGTTTGTTTTTTGTTGTTGTTTTACATGAATAATAGCAAGTGGTTTATGTTGTTGTTTTTTTTTTTTTTTTTTTTCTTCTTCTTTTTTCCTTAGTTTGTTTGTTTTTGTTGTTTTTTGTTGTTGTTGTTGTTTTTTACATGAATATAGCAAGTGGTTTATGTTTTTTTTTTTTTTTTTTTGGGGGGGGGGTCGTTTTTTTTCTTTCTTTTTTCTCTCCTTTTTTTCTTATCTTCTTCTCGTCTTCGACCTACTTACTTTTTCTCTCTTGTTATCCTGCTTCTTCCCTTTCTTATTGTCTCTTTCTTTTCTTATTATTTTTTCTTTTCTTTTCTCCTCTCTTCCTTTTCTTCTTTTTCATTTCTTTTTCACTTCTCTTCTTTTCTTTTTTCCTTTCTTCTTTTTTTCTTCTTTTTTCCTTTTTTTTCTTTTTTCTTCTCCTTTTCTTTCTTCTTTTCTTCTTTCTTCTTTTTATTTTTTCTTATTCTAACATCATCCTCCTTTTATCTTAAGCAAAACCACAATCGCCTGAATATTTTTAATCGGAACAAAATTAATGTCTTTTAAGCAGTTCTAAAATAGTTTTAATTAGATCCGAGACACTAGTTTCAGCATCAACAAAAGTTTATAACAGCAAAATAATAATAATAATTATTCAGTTTTTTTTTTAATTATCACTCCTGAATTTTGTCAGTATAATTAGATATGTTTTCGTTATCTTTCGTTCATGTGTTGGTATAAGGTGGTATCGTGGAATTCACAAACCTTATACTGTGTAATCTGTATCAGCTGGATTTTTAGTCAATAGAAGGATTTGAAATGAACAAACTTTTTTATTTTACGGAATGATTCATTACTGATGAACGAGTAAGGAAAAATGTTTATCATGATTAATAAATTGTTAATGATGAAATTTTCATATATTCCACACGTGACGAGAGAAAAAAAAATGTATGAGCCAATTAGATTAATCCTCCCTAATCCCTTCCCCAATCAGCGCTCTGCTTATCCAATCTTTATCTAATCAGCAACTCTGTCACGGTATCTCATCCAACTCCCGGTTGAAACGAGAATAAATCTGTCTCAGTTTTTTTTTTTTTTTTTTTTTTTTTTTGCACGGGGATGTTAACTGTACATACCAATGGAGGAATAAGAATGGGGTGATGATGTAATGGGGAGAATAAATGGGGATGGGTATATCTCATGGTAATGGGAGGGATAATGGGAGTAGACGATTTTTTTTTTTTTTTTTTTTTTTTTTTTTTTTTTTTTTTGCACGGGGATGTTTCTGTATATGTCAATGGAGGAAAAGAATGGGGTGAAGTAATGGGGGAGAATAAATGGGGATGGGTGTATCTCATGGTAATGGGAGGATAAATCTGTTCTCAAGACGAAGAATTTTTTTTTTTTTTTTTCATGGGGATGTTAACTGTACATATCAATGGAGGAATAAGAATGGGGTGATGATGTAATGGGGAGAATAAATGGGGATGGGTGTATCTCATGGTAATGGGAGGATAAATCGTCTCAGGACGAAGAATTTTTTTTTTTTTTTTTTTTTTTTTTTTTGCATGGGGATGTTAACTGTACGTATCAATGGAGGAATAAGAATGAAGTAATGGGGAGAATAAATGGGGATGGGTGTATTTCATGGTAATAGGAGGGATAATGGGAGTAGACGAATTTTTTTTTTTTTTTTTTTTTTTTTTTTGGCATGGGGATGTAAACTGTACATGTCAATGGAGGAATAAGAATGGGGTGTGATGTAATGGGAAGAATAAATGGGGATGGGTGCATTTCATGGTAATAGGAGGATTAATCTGTTCTTAGACCATTTTTTTTTTTTTTTTTTTTTTTTTTTTTTTGGCATGGGGATGTTAACTGTACATATCAATGGAGGAATAAGAATGGGGTGATGTAATGGGGAGAATAAATGGGGATGGGTGTATCTCATGGTAATGGGAGGATAAATCTGTCTCTTAGGACGCAGATTTTTTTTTTTTTTTTTTTTTTTTTTTTTTGCATGGGGATGTTAACTGTACATATCAATGGAGGAATAAGAATGAAGTAATGGGGAGAATAAATGGGGATGGGTGTATCTCATGGTAATGGGAGGATAAATCTGTCTCTTAGGACGCAGATTTTTTTTTTTTTTTTTTTTTTTTTTTTGGCATGGGGATGTTAACTGTACATATCAATGGAGGAATAAGAATGGGGTGAAGTAATGGGGAGAATAAATGGGGATGGGTGTATCTCATGGTAATGGGAGGATAAATTGTTTCTTAAGACAATTTTATTTTATTTTATATTTTATTTTTATTTAATATATATTATATATATATATATATATATATATATATATATTTTTTTTTTTTTTTTTTTTTTTTTTTTTTTTTTTTTTTTTTTTTTTTTTTTTTTTTTTTTTTATTTTTTTGCATGGATGTCAACTGTACTATCAATGGAGGATAGAATGAAGTAAAATAAATGGGGATGGGTGTATCTCATGGTAATGGGAGGGATAGACGAGTTTTAAATGGAAGGGAAGTGTACTGCAACGAGTTATGTTTATTTCTAGCCTCGGGAAGCAACACGTGTTCTCCATTACTAAATTCAAGGTCAAGTTTGTGTACATAGGAGATAACTGTAACGCATTCTCACAAACTTACATGAACGTATAGAAACACACAAATAACCCACAGCAATACACACAGCTATACACACATGTATGTACATGCATATATATAACACTCCTTTAACATACACATACACATACCCCCATCCCCCTGCACACATATATATACATTCTACCCCTATATACACTTTATATAAATGTACCCTACCCTCTCCCTTTTCCCCTACCCATGAACATTCTCTACTACCCCCAATTCCCCCTCCCCCTCCCCCCTACACACACGCCCACACGGACAGATGAATATAGATAGATTAAGGAGAGTGAGGACGAGAGAGAGAGAGAGAGAGATGAGAGAGA
>NW_020870091.1:1211553-1216553 GCF_003789085.1 Penaeus vannamei | reverse complement strand
GACCTTCCTTCGCTCCATCCTTCGTCCATGACCCCAGACGCGGCCAATGACCCTTGCACGTGACCTACTCTCACCCACCCACCCACTTCCCCCCTAAACCGACCCACCCACCAATGACCCCCACCCACCGACCCCCACCCAACCCGCCACCACACCGACCCCCACCCCTACCCACACCAACGACCCCCACCCCTCCACCCACCCACCCACCCACCCCTCCCCCCTCCACCCACCCACCACCAACCCCCCCCTCCACCCACCCACCCACCAACGAACCCCCACCCACCATCAACCCCCCTCCACCCAACCCACCACCGCCCTCCACCTTAAACCCCCCACCCTCCCCCCCTCCACCCACCCTCCACCCCCCCCTCCACCCACCGACCCACCACCCGACTGCCCACCCTGTCGCTGTCTCCCGCTGGAAAAAAGAGCGCATAAAACGGCCATATTCGGAGCCTCAGGGTGTTGGCGGAGGAGAAGCGACGCCATGTTGCCTCTTGGCGCTAATGGAAGGCGCCAAGAGGGGGAGGGGGGAGGGGGAGAGGGAGGAGGGGGGGGGAAGGAGGGGGGAGAGGGGGAGAGGAGGAGGGGAGGGGGAGGGTGAAGGGGAGAGGGTGGAAGGAAGGGAGGGGGAGGGGTGGTGGGGTGAGGGGGAAGGAGGGGAGAGGGAAGGGGGAGGGGGAGGGGAAAGGAGGTGGTGGGGGGAAGGGGTGAGGGGAAGGAAGGAAGGGGGAAAGGGGTGAGGGGGGAGGGGAGGGGGGAGAGGGGAGGGGGAGGAGGGGGAGGGGGGGAGGGGGGAGGGGTGGAGTGGGTGGAAGGGAGGGGTGGAGGGGGAGGAAGGGGGAGGGTGAGGGAAGGATGAAGGGGGGAGGGGGAGAAGAGGAAGGGGGTGAGGGGAGAGGGAAGGAAATAGGGTGAGTGAGAGGGAGGAGAGGGGAAGGGGAGGGGGAAAATGGGTGGAAGGGGAAGAGGAAGGTGGATGGGGTGAGGGAAAGGGGGGAGAATGGAGGGAGGGGAGGGGAGAGGGAAAGGAGTATGTGGGATGAGGGAGGGAAGGGGAAAAGGAGGAGTGGGGTGAGGGGTGGAGGGGGAGAGGGAAGGAGAGGGAAAGGGGACAGGAAGGAGGGATGAGGGAGGGGAGAGGGGAGGGGAGAGAGAGAGGAAGGTGGGTGGAACGGGGGAGAGAGGGAAAGAGGAAGCAGGTGGATGGAGTGAGAGAGAAGAAAGAGGGAGACTAAGGAGGATGGAAGGAAGAAAGGAAAGGTCAGGGGGGAGAGGAAGGTGGTGGGTGGATAGGAGCGCGGGGGGGGGGGGAGGGGAAGACTCAAGCCGAGAGACTCATCCTTGGAAGGCATGGAGGAAGATAAGAAAGAAGGGGGGGGGAGGGGGATGAGGGGGGTTAGAGAAAGGGATAGATGGGAAGGAATTAGGGAAGGAAGGGGGAGAGAAGAGGGGGAGGAAGGGGAGAGAGGAGAAAGGGGGAGAAGGAAGGGGAAAGAAGGGGGAGGGAAGGGAAGGGGGGAAGGAGGGAGCGGGATGGATGGAGGAGGGGAGGAAGGAAGGAGGGGGAGGTAAAGGGGTGGTTGGCAGGGGTGGGGGAAATGAGTGCAGGGAAGGGGAGGATGGAAGGAGGTGAGAGAAGGGGTTTAAATGGAACGGAAAGGGATTAGGAAACAGGGAGATTAGAGGGTAGGCGTGGGGAAAAGGGGGAGAAGGGGGAAAGGGGGTACAAGGAGTAGAGGAAGGGGGCAAGAGGGGGGGAGGTCAAGGGGTAAGGGGAAAAGGGGAGGGGGAAATCAAGCGAGGAGTTAGGGGAAAGGGGGGACAAGGAGTAGGAGGAAAAGGGAAGTTAGGTAGGAGGGGAAAAAGAGGAAGAAGGGGAAATGAAAAGACAGGAAAGAGGAGGTTGAGCAGGAAAGGGGAAAGATACATATGAGGGAGGAGGGAGGAAGAAAGGGAGGAGAGAGTATAAAAAGGGGAAACAGACCGAGGGAAAAGAGGCATCGAAGACTCAGAATCATTACAAAAGAAGAGAAAAACAAGAAGGGAGTGAGGGGTATCTAGCACGTGAAAAGGAGTGACCTGGAAGAGGGGAGAAGCTGCTCTAAGGAAGAGGGGAAAGCGCGAGGAGTCTAAGAAGGAGAGGACAGGCCCTACAAGGAGGGGAAAGATGGCGCTGAAGGAGGGAAAGTTAATCTTAAAGGGGAAAAGAGATTTCGATGAGGGGGAAGAGCAGCTAGGAGTGAGGGGAAATGGGTTTTCGGGGGGGGGAGGGTAGATATGCGAAAGAGAATGGGTCTATGAGGGAGAAGATGAGGGGAGAAGATAGAAATGGGCGTGGAGGAGGAAAGAGGGGAGAACAGTGAGAGTGTACGAGGGAATTGGAGAAATTAGATGTATAAGGGGGAAAAGAGGGTGTATGAGGTAAATAGAACGTGAATGAGGGGATGTATATGTAAAGAATAAAAAGAGAATATACAAAGGTGAAAAGAATAATGTGCATAAGTCGAAAAGGTGTTAAATGAGCTCTAAAAGAAGGTAGGAAGATAGATGTAGAAAAGAGAAAAACAATTAACACTGGAGACTATGATTAGTAATTGAGTGTGTGTGTGTTTATGTGTGTTTATGTGCGCCCGCGTGTGTATATGTGTATGTGTGCGTGTGCGTGGTTGTGTGTATGTGTGGTGTGTGTGTGTGTGTGTGTGTGTGTGTGTGTGTGTGCATATATACATATGTGTATATATAATATATATATATATATATATATATATATATATATATATATATATATATATATATATATATATATACACACACACACACACACACACACACACACACACACACACACACACACACACACACACACACACACACACACACACACAACACACACACACACACACACATATTATATATATATATATATATATATATATATATATATATATATATATATATATATAAAGACAATAATAAATAAATAAAAGACTAGAATTGGGGTTCATTTCAGGTAGCGGGTGTAGTCTCCTCTAGAGCACTCTAGAGCGTACCCAGATATCACTCTAGCTCTCCACCTCCCCCCACCCCCCCCCTCCCCTCTCCCTAATCCTTCTCCCTCCCTTCCCTCCCTTTTCCCTTCCCTCCTCCCCTCTCCTTCCCTTCCCTTCCCCTTCCTCTCCCCTCTCCCTCCCTTTCCTTAACCACCACCATCCCCTAACCCTTCCCCTTCCCTTCCCCACCTACCCCTCCCCTCCTCCTCCCTTCCCCACCTCCCCTCCCTCCTCCCTCTCCTCCTCCTCGCATTCTCCAGCCCTTTCTTCTCTTTGGATCAGAAACAGCCTACATCCTTTCTCCATTATCTCTGTCCTTGTATTGTTTATTGTTTTTTTTCTTTCTTTCTTTCCTTTTTTTCTTTCTTTCTTTTTGTTGTCCGTTTTTTTTCTTCTTCTTCGTTCTTTTGTTCACTTTTTATTCGTCTTTTGTGTGTCGGATTTTGACTTGTTCTTCTTTTGTCTTACTTTCTTGTGCTTCTTATTATTTATAGTATTATTATCATGATGATAATAAAACTATATGATAATGATGATTATTATTACTATTATTAGTAACTATTATTAGTCCTCCTCCTCCTCCTCCTCCCCCCTCCCCCCCCCTCCCCCTCTCTTCCTTCCTCCCTTTCTCCCTCCTCCTCCTCTCCTCCTCCTCCTCCCTCCCCTCCCTCCTCCTCCTCCTCCTCCCCTCCTCCTCCTCCCCCTCCTCCTCCTCCCACCTCCTTTCTTCCTCCTCCTCCCCCTCCTCTCCCCCTCCACCCCTCCTCCCTCCCCCTCTTCTCCTCTCCTCTCCTCTCTCCTCCCTCTCCTCCTCCTCCTCCTTCCTCCTTCCCCTCCTCCTCTCCTCCCCCTCTCTTCCTCCCCCTCTCCTCCCCCTCCCTTCCTCCTCCTCCCTCCTCCTCCCCCTCCTCCCTCTCATCTCCTCATCATCCCCCTCCTCCTTCTCCTCCCCCTCCCTTCCTCCCCTCCTCCTCCCTCCTCCTTCTCCTCCCCCTCCCTCCTCCTCCTCCCTCCTTCCCTCCTCCTCCCCCTCCTCTTCCTCCTCCTCCTCCTCCCTCCTCCTCCTCCTCCTCTCCTCCTCCTCCCCTCCTCCTCCTCCTCCTCCTCCTCCTACTCAACTTCCACCTCTCCTCATCCTCCTCCCCTCTCCTCCCCCTCCTCCTCCTCCCCTCTCCTCCTCCCCTCCTCCTCCTCCTCCTCCAGCCCCTCCTCCTCCCTCCCTCCTCCTTCCTCCTCCTCCTCTCCCCTCCTCCTCCTCCTCTCCCCTCCTCCCTCCTCCTCCTCCCTCCTCCTCCCTCCTCCTCCTCCCCTCCTCTCCTCCTCCTCCCCTCCTCCTCCTCCTCCTCCTCCGTCCACACCCAGTACAGGGACATAATACCGAGACCTAAGACGTATATATCATAGAGGTGGAATGATAAGGATCTGCAATGTGACGTGAGCCTAATGGCGGTGGTAGAAGGGGGCGGGGGGGAGGAGAGAGGAGGAGAAGGAGGAGGGAGAGGAGGGGGAGGAGGAGGAGAAAGAGGAGGGAGAGGAGAGGAGGAGGAGGAGGAGGAAGGAGGAGAGGAGAAGGGAGGAGGAGGAGAGGAGAGTAGGAGGAGGAGGAGAAGGAGAAGAAGAAGGAATAGGAGGAGGAGGAGGAGGAGGAGGGGGCCGGGGGTGGGGGAGGGGGGAGGAGGAGGAGGGGGGGCTGCGTGTGGGTGGGGTGAGAGGGGGAAGAATTGGGGAAGAGCGATGAGTGGGGGAGGGGTGGGTGGGAGTGGGGGGGGGGAGAGGCGGGGTAAGATACGTCTCTTGTGATATTCCTTTCCCTGATTTACATCTGTTGGGCATCTGTCGTGTAAGTTCTAGTTTGGTGTGTGTGTGTGTGTGTGTGTGTGTGTGTGTGTGTGTGTGTGGTGTGTGTGTGTGTGTGTGTGTGTGTGTGTGTGTGCGTGTGTGGTG
>NW_020870091.1:1196553-1204053 GCF_003789085.1 Penaeus vannamei | reverse complement strand
ATAATTATGATAACAATATATGATAATATTATGATAATGTAATGATTATAATAACAATAATGAAATAACAATAAGTGATCAAATAATGAAAAAATAATCGATAAGTACAATAATGGTAATACAAAAATGATAAATATATAATAATGATATAATGATATAATCATTGATCGATGATAATAATCAATAAAAATAATAACAATGATATATAGAATGCTAATAACAATAATAATAATAATAGCTCATTGATAAAGGTAAATAAACAATAACAATTTGAAAATAACAATAATCATCGTTCAAAATAAAATTATCATTATCCATTTTTTGTGATTATTATATTATCATTATATTCATTACTATTATCATTATGATCAATTATCATTACTATCCATAATTATCATTATCATTATTATGTAATCATTATTGTTATCATTATTATTATCATTATATTCATTACTATTATACTATATCATTTATCATTATCATCACCATTAATGATGATGGTTGATTTTTAATCATGATAACAACGATACCAAAATAATAATCACAAAAACAAAGATAATTAACACACGAACAGCATCCCATGTATTCATACGAGATTTCCTTCGTCGTTAAATCACCTTTAGTCATTGTTTGCGCTTACGTGAAACTCATTACGTGAGTCACTATATCACTCACTGTGTCACCAATCACTGCACTGAAGTCACCATCACTCAATGTAAGTCAGCCATTCACACTTGTAAGTCACCATCACTCACTGTCACTATCACTCACTGTACAGGTCACCCACCACTGTAAGGTCAGCCACTCACCATGTAGGGCCCTCGGCTGTTGTGTGTATATATGGTGAGGAGGAGTGTGAGTTGGGGCGACTGGGCTCATTTTTCCTTTTTTGGAAATGAGGGTGTTTGGTGGTGTGGTGGGGTGGGGGGGGGGTGGGGAGTGGTGGGGGGAGGGGGTGGGGGTGGGGGGTAGGAGGTGGGATGGTGGGTGTGCGTGTGTGTTTTTGGTGAGGGCGGGAGGTGTGTGTGTGTGTGTGTGGGGGGGGAGGGGTAGACGGGTGTGTATGTAACGTGTGTGCTTTTTTTTTTTGTGGTGTGTGTGTGTAGTGCGCTTGTGCGTATATTTAACGAAAAGCTTTATGATGAGCGTTATTCTTTTCTTATTAAACTTATTAAGTATCAACCAAACCCATTAAATATATATATATAATATAATCGAATATACAAAATCCACCTCAATTTACAACCTCACCTGAAAGCCATAACCTTAGCTGGAAAATATGCTAATCAGTTCTATCCCAAATCAGCATTCTGATTTCGGACCAAAATGGTAGAAATTAGCAAAATTCTGTATATTCTGTTCTGTTTTGTTTTATTTTGTTATTGTTTATGTTTTTGAATTTGTTATGTTCTGTTCATTGTTTATTCTGTGTTTTATTTGTTATATTCTGTTATATTCATGTTTTTTATTTGTTATATTCTTGTTCTGTTTTTAATTTCTTGTTATATTCGTTCTGTTGTTTATTTTGTTATATTCTGTTCTGTTTGTTTTATTTTGTTATATTTCTGTTCTGTTGTTTTATTGCTGTTTGTTTTTTATTTTGTTATATTCTGTTTTCTGTTGTTTTTATTTTTATATTCTGTTCTGTTGTTTATTTTGTATAATATCTACTGTCTGTTGTTTTTTTGTTATATTCTGTTCTGTTTTTTATTTTGTTATATTCTGTTCTGTTTGTTTTATTTTGTATATTCTGTTCTGTGTTTTTTATTTTGTTATATTCTGTTCTGTTGCTTTATTTTGTTAATGATTCTTTCTGCGTTGTTTCATTTTGGTTATATTCTGTTCTGTTGCTTTTACATTGTTATATTCTGTTCTGTTTCATTTTGTTATAGTTCTGTTCTGTTCTATTCTGCTTCTTTTTCTCTCTTCTGTTCTGTTCTTCTATCTGTTCTTTTCTTCTCTCTTCCTGTTCTGTTTCTATTCGTTCTTCTCTCTTCTTTCTGTTTCTATTTCTGTTCTTTTCTTCTCTCTTCTGTCGTTTCTATTCTGTTCTTTTCTTCTTCTCTTCTGTTCTGTTTCATTGTTCTTTCTTTCTTCTTCTGTTCGTTTCTATTCTGTTCTTTTCTTCTATTCGTGTTCAGTTTCTATCTGTGTTTCTATTCTTTCTTTTCTTCTCTATTCTGTTCTGTTCTATTTCCGATCTGTTCAGTTCTTTTCTTCTCTATTCTGTTCTGTTCTACTTCTGATATGTTCTGTTCTGTCTTAGTGTAAGAGTGGATGGCGCTGTGACACTCGCTGCCTCTTCGCCTTCGAATCTTTGTCTCATCATCATCTCTCCCGCTTCGAGATCAGGAATTCAAGGCGTTGGTCAGTGGCGTTGTTATTTCTTTTCTTTGTTTTCTTCTTCTTCTTCTTCTTCTTCTTCTTCTTCTTCTTCTTCTTCTTCTTTCTTCTTCTCTTCTTCTTCTTTCTTCTTCTTCTTCTTTTTGGTCAATGGCGTTGTTATTCTCTTTTTCTTTTGAGTTCTTCTTCTTTCTTCTTTTTCTTCTTCTTCTCTTCTTCTTCTTTCTTCTTCTTCTTCTTTGGTCAGTGCATTGTATTCTCTTTTCTTTTGAGTTCTCCTCTTCTTCTTCTTTTTTTTTTTTTTTTTTTTTTTGGTCAATGGCGTTGTTATTCTCCTTTTCTTTTTCTTTTTTGGGGGGATGTGATTTGCTTGTTGTTGTTATGATGTTTTGGTTTCTTTTTTGTCTCTGTTTTGGGTACTGATGTTGGTCCAGTTTTGATCTCTCCGTCTTTCTGTCTGTATGTATGGTATGTCTGTCTCTTCTATATATATATCTGTCTATCTATATATATGTCTATCTATCTCTGTCTCTTTCTCCTCTTTCTTTCTCTATCTATTATCTATCTTCTTAACTGCTCGTCTGTCTATTTTATCTATCTCAATCTTTTTTTCTTCGGTCCTACTCTCTCTCTTCTCATCTCCTCTCTCTCTCTCTCTCTCTCTCTCTCTCACTCTCTCTCTCTCTCTCTCTCTCTCTCTTCTCTCTCTCTTCTCTCTCTCTCTTTCTCCTTTTCTCTTCTTCTTCTCTCTCTTCTCTACTACTCTTGCCTTTATTGCCGTCCTTCTCAACTTTCTTTTATTCCTTTCCCCCTTCCTTCCTCCTTCCTCCTCCCTTCTTACCTTTCCCCCTCCCTTCCCTCCCTTTCTCTCACTTATTTTCCGTTCTTCCGTCTTCCATTCTTCCTCTGTTCCTCTTCTTACTTTTTCTCTTGCCTTTCCTTCTTCTCCTTCTCTCCCACTCTTTTTTCCTTCCCTTTCTCTCACTTATTTTCTTTTTTCCTTTTTTCCATCTTCCACATTCTCTTCCTCTGTTCCTTCTCTTCCTTATTCTTTTACTCCTCCCCTTCTTCTTCTTCTGTCTTGTATTCTCTTTCATCCCCTTTCCCTTACTTTTACATTCTTCTTTTTTTACCTCTTTCATCTCTCCTCTCCTTCTCCTCTGTTCCTCTTACTTCTCCTTCACCTTCACTTTCTACTCTGTTCACCTCTTCCTTCCTCTTCTTCTTAACTACTCTTTCCTTCCTTTTCTCTCTCTCCTTCTTTTCCCCGCTGTTTCTCCCTCTTCCTTCCTCCTCTCCTTACTTCTCCTCCCTTTCTCCCACTTCTCCCTCATTTTTCCGCCGTTTCTCCTCCTCTTCCTTCCTCCTCTCCTTCCTCCTTTCTTCCTCCTTCTCCCACTATTCCCTTTTCCTTTCCCTCCGCTGTTTCTCCTCCTCTTTCTTCCTCCTCTCCTCCTCTCCTTTTCCTATTCTCCATCCGCCTCTTCCATAATTACAGCGACTATCTTTCTTCTCCTCTCCTTCTTCATAATACAGCGATTAATCTTCCTTTTCCCTCCTCCTTCTTCCATAATACAGCGATTATCTCCTTTCTCCCTCCTCCTTCTTTCCATAATACAGCCGATATATTCCTTCTCCCTCCTTCCTTCTCCATAACAGGACTTCCTTCCTTTCTTCCATATACGGCGACTCTCCCTTCCTCCTTCTTCCATAATACAGCGATTATCTCCTTTCTCCCTCCTCCTCTTCCATTAATACGGCGACTCTCCTTCCTCCTTCTTTCCATAATACGCGATTATCTTCCTTTCTCCTCCTCCTTTCCATAATACGGCGACTCTCCTTCTCTTCTTCTTCCATAATACAGCGATTATCTTCCTTTCTCCCTCCTCCTTCTCCATAAACGGACTCCCTTCCTCCTTCTTCCATAATACGGCGATTATCTTCCTTTCTCCCTCTCTTTTCCATAGTATGGGCGTTAATCAAGAGAAATTCAAATGTGGATTTATGTTTGATGTCCTCGTTTTATAACACAAGAGGCTCGTCAACCTCAGAATTGATGGTTGATTATGCGATTTTCCTCTCGTCTTTTCTCCTCTTTCTCTTCTTCTGCCTTCTTCTTTCTTTCTTTTTGTTTTTGTTTTGGTTTGAGTATTTTGTGATTTTTTGTGTGTGTGTGTGTTTCTCTCTCTTTCTTTCTTACTTTCTCGTGTCTTGCTCTCTCTCTCTCTCTCTCTCTCTCTCTCTCTCTCTCTCCTTCTCTCTCTCTCTCTCTCTCTCTCTCCTCTCTCTCTCTCTCTCTCTTCGTATCCTATCGTATTTTCCCACTGTTTCCTCTTCTTATCTCGAGAAAGAAAGAGGAAGAGACAAAAAGACAGACAGACAGAGACAGAAAGACAGACAGAGACAAAGACAGACAGAGACAAAAAGACGACAACAGACAGACAGAGACAGAGACGAGCATAATAGCCCTGCCCAAGGCCTCCATATCTGAACACCAGACTGAAAATGGCATTTAAGTGACTAATGGGATTTTATAGATCATAGACAAGGATTATATTCAGGTGCTAGACTTTTTATTGCCATTTTTAAGCCCCGTCATATTCACATTTCCTCGTGGGTTTAGTGTGTGTGTTTGTTTTGTTTGGTCTATGTTCACGTTTTGTTTATTTGTTTGTTGGTCTATGTCACGTTTATTTTATGTTTTGTTTTTTATGTTCAGTTTGTTTAATGTTTTGTTTGGTCTATGGTTTTATTTGTTTGTTTTATTTGCACGTTTTATTTTTTGTTTTGTTTGTTTTTATGTTCATGTTTTATTTTATATGTTCTTGTTTTTATTCAGTTTGTTTTATGTTGTTTTATTTTATGTTTTGTTATTTGTTCTAATGTTCACGTTTATTTTGTTTTGTTTTGTTTTTATATGTCACTTTTATTTTACATGTTTTGTTTGTTCTATGTTCACACTTTATTTTATGTTTTGTTTGTTTATATTCACATTTTATTTTATATGTTTTGTTTGTTCTATTTCACGTATTTTCATATGTTTTTGTTTTATGTTTCTATGTTTGTTTTTCTATGTTCACATTTATTTTATATGTTTTGTTTGTTCTACTGTTCCATTTTATTTTATATGTTGTTTGTTCTATATTCACATTTCATTTTATATTTTCTGATTTATTTGGTTATTTATTCATTTATCTGGTTTCGTTCGCCTGATAAGCATGTGTATTATTAATAATTCCTTATAGCTTATCTGTATCTGTTAGTCCTATGGAGATGAAATAAACTTGATCCATTCAAGTGCATCTATGATGAAATAATTATTTTCAAAATGAATGTGGCGATTATCATTTTTATTGTTATCATCATTATCATATTATAGTTTGTTTGTTTTTTCGCTTTGTTTGTTAGTTTGTTTTATGGCGTTGGTTTAAAAAGTTATGCAAAGATTTTTATGATTATTTTTTTTACCAGATGTGTGTCCTGGACTAACTTAGATGCTATTAAAATTTAATGGTCATCTGGAGGTGATTTTGTAAAAGGATTGAGAGATAAGGACAACTTAAACCTTTCGGCATTTAAATAATTATCATTATTGTTATCATTATTATTGTTATTGTCATTATTATTATTATTATCATTTTTGTGATCATTATTATCATTATTGATGTAATTCTTCAAGGGCGAATATTTCTATTGCAGCTGTGACCCTATTGCCTTGATTATCATCATTATTGTCATTATCATTATCATTATTTTGTCAATATTATGATCACCATTATTATAATTATCATTAACATCATTGTCATTATTGTTATCATTATTATCACTATCATCATAATCAAGAATGTTATTATTTTCATAATTATTTCCATTATCATTGTGATTATTATCTTTATCATTATCATCACTATCATATTGTTATTACTATCATCATTAAATTATCATTCTTTTATTATCTTTATCATTAATCATCACTATCATATTGTTATTGTTGCTATCTTTTATTACCATTTTATCATTATCATGATTATTATCAGCATCATCACCATTATCATCATTATCATTGTCATTACTATTATAATTATCAGTCATTATTATCATTATCATAATTATCAGAGAGTTTCTAATAAATTGGTAGAGAGAAAGAGAGAGAGAGAGAAGAGAGAGAGAGAGAGAGAGAGAGAGAGAGAGAGAGAGAGAGAGAGAGAGAGAGAGAGAGAGAGAGAGAAGAGAGAGACGAGAGAGAGCAGAGAGAGAGGAGAGAGAGAGAACAGAGAGAGAGAGAGAGCGAGAGAGAGAGAATCTTGACACCGGAAGATCTGACGACCTAGAAACACAATCAATTAAGAAACAAATACAAGTTCTTTTCTCTCTCCATTTCCTCGATTGCGTTAATAAGTTTATTCAACAGTTAGACTTTTCTTTTTAGGCCTTGTTACCTATCTCTTCCAGTCTATTTGTTTATTGCTATCCCCTTTCTTTCTTTCTTTCTTCTCTTCTCTCTCTCCTCTCTCTCTCTATCTCTCTCTCTCTCTCTCTCTCTCTCTCTCTCTCTCTCTCTCTCTCTCTCTCTCGCATCTCTCTCTCTCTCTCTCTCTCTCTCTCTCGTCCTCTCTCTCTCTCTCCTCTCTCTCTCTCTCTCTCTCTTATCCTTCTTCTCTCTCTCGCTCTCTCTCTTCTCTAATGCTGCTCTCCTTTATCTCTCCCTCCTCGCTCTCTCTTCTCTCTCTCATCTCTCTCTCTTCTCTCTCTCCCTATTCCGTCTCCTCTCCTCTCTCTCTCTCTCCTCTTCTCTCTCTCGCTCTCTCCTCTCTCCTCTCTCGCTCTCTCGCTCCTCTCTCTCTCTCTCTTCTCTCTCTCCTCTCTCTCCATCCTCTCTCTCCTCTCTCTCCCTCTCTCATCTCTTAATCTCTCTCTTCTGTTCTCTCTCTCTCTCTCTCTCTCTCCCTCCTTTCTCCTCTCTATCCTCTCTCTATCTCGCTTCTCCGTCTCGCATATGGTATCTTCTCATTTTTTTCTTATTTCCATTTATCGATTTATGACACATTGTCCTATTTAGATATCTATCTGTCTTTCTTTCGCTGTGTATGTAGGCCAGTCACGTATCAGTTTTCATATAGAAGACAAACATGATATCCAAAGTTCATTAAAGTTTAT
>NW_020870091.1:1184053-1186553 GCF_003789085.1 Penaeus vannamei | reverse complement strand
GAGAGAGGGAGAGAGAGAGACAGGGGGAGAAAGTGAGAGACAGAGAGACGGAGAGACAGAGACAGAGACAGAGACAGAGACAGAGAGAAAGAGGGAGACAGAGACAGAGACAGAAAGTGAGAGAGGAAGAAAGAGAGAGAGAAAGAGAGAGAGAGAGAGAAGAGAAAGCGAGAGAGTGAGAGAGAGAAGCGGGGAGAAAAAGAGATTAGAGAGAGAGAGAGGAGTGATCGCATCAAACGAAAATAACGAACAAAAAAAAAAATATTCATACATGTATGCTACACGCATATATGCACATACGTAACATGTACGTACGTATGTAGTACCCCCAGCAAACACCCAAGCCCCCTCAAGTGTCGATCTCAGCGCCATCTCTCCCTCAGACCACCACGTCAGACCCAGACCAACCTCCTCTCCCTCCCTTCCCCTTCACCACCCCCACCCCTTCCCCTCTCTTTCCCTCCTCCCACCTTCAGAACCGGCTTACCTCCCTCCCTCCTCCCCCTTCACCCCACCCTTTCCTCCTCTCCCTCCCTCACTTCCTCCTTTCTCCTTCCTCCTCTCCCTCCCCCCTTCCACCCCCACCCCTCCCCTTCTCCTCTCCTCTCCCCCCCTTCCTTCCTTCCTCCTTCCTCCTCTCCCTCCCCCTTCACCCCCCCCACCTCTTTCCTCTCTCCCCCTCACTCCTCCTTCTCCTTCCTCTCCTTTGTTCTTCCTTCTCCTTCCCCTCCTGTGCCACATTCATCATTCCTCCTCTATCCATCCTAGAATTTATTACCATTTTCTGTCACTTCCCTCTGCGGATCATTAGTGTTGAAACGAAATGTGCAGAGAAAAGGGAATAAGGGAGAGAGGAAAGGAAACGAAAGGGGAAGAAGAGGAATGGAGAGGAAATGTAAGCACGAAGATGGTAGAATAAGTGAATTAGGGTTTATTTTTTTTTTACATTCTTTCAATTATCTTTATTTTCTTTCTCTTTTCCTTTTTTTATTTGTTTGATTTAGATATTCTAATTAATAGGAAATATAAGGACAAATGGCATTAAAATAGGGGAATTATTTTTTTTTTACTTCTTTCTGTTTCACCTTCTTTCTCTCCTAAATAAATAAATAAATAAATTCTAAAAATAAACAAAATAAAAAATAAAGTAAAATAAATAAATAAATAAACAATATAAAAAGTAATAAATATAAATAGATAGAATTGAAAAATAAAGAATAAATAAGCAAAATATCAGAAAATAGAATAAAAGATTATAAATAAATAGATAAACAAAATAAAATAAAAAATATTTAAAAAATAAACAAAAAATATATAAAAAAAATAATCAATAAAGTGCATGAAGAAAAAGGAGAAAGAGAACAAAACACTCCACAAATAAATAAAATAAAATAAAACAAAACAAAAAATAAAAAATCAATAATAAAGTGCACGAAGAAAAAGACGAAAGAGAACCAAGCACGTCATGATAACGACTACACAAACCACGTACTCTTCCGGGTAAGTAAAGGGTTAAGCAAACACTACCAGGAAATGGGCCGTTTTTCGTTTGATGACGTCATCAGGCACTACGGTCTCTTCTTCGCGGACAAACAGACGCTAATTGGAAACGTTTTTTTCTTTTTCTTTCTCTTTTCTTTTCTTTTCTCGATAATCTAGATAAGTTTGTCTTTTACCTTCGTTCAGGATTAGAATCTTTTTGTTTTTTTGTTGTTGTTTTGGCGAAAATTGGTTCGTTGTCTCCGAATCGTTGTGTTTTGGCTTCGTTCGGTGATAAAATGTCTGGTTGTCACCGATTCGTTGCGTTTTGGCTTGATTCAATGAGAAGATAGTCGTTGTCTCCGGTTTGTTGGACTTTGCCTTCGTTAATAAAATGTCTGATGTCTCCGATTTGTTGTGTTTTGGCTTCGTTCAAGTATCACAATAGTCCTTGTCTCCGATTCGTTGCGTGTTGCCTTCGTTCAATAAGATATTCGTTGTCTCCGGTTCGCTGCACTTTGCCTTCGTTCAGTAATAAAATATCTGATGTCTCCGATTCGCTGCGTTTTGCCTTCATTCGGTAATAAAATATCTGCTTGTCTCCGATTCATTGCGTTTTGCCTTCGTTCTATAAGATATTCGTTGTCTCCGGTTCGTTGCGTTTTGGCTTCGGTCAGTAATAAAATATTCGTTTTCTCCAATTCAGTGCGTTTTGCCGTCGTCCATTAATTAAAATATTCATCGTTTCAGGTTGGTTGCGTGGTGCGTGGTGATTACGGAGTGGTTCCTGGTATCAGTGAAGTTGGCTCAATGCTGTATTAGTTGTATTCGGATCTCTCTATCTCTCTCTCTCTCTCTCTCTCTCTCTCTCTCTCTCTCTCTCTCTCTCTCTCCTCTCTCTCTCTCTTCATTTTTTTTTTTTTTGTATTTTTGTATTTTTTGTATTTTATGTATTATTATATTTTTTTATTATTATTTTATTATAATTATTATTCTATTATTATCATTATTTTATTATTAT
>NW_020870091.1:1176553-1179053 GCF_003789085.1 Penaeus vannamei | reverse complement strand
TGGAAATGAAGAGGGAGGAGAAGGGAGAGGGAGGAATTAGAGCAACGGCGTGACGAATCAATAAGAGAAGGAAAAAAAAGAAGAAGGGGATGAAGAGGGAGAAGAAGAAGAAGGGAGAAAGAGGAAGTAGAGGAAGAGGCAACGTTGGGAGGAAGGAGGGGCAATTGGAGAGAAGAATAGGGGAAAAGAAGGAGGAGGATGAATGGAAATAGGGGAGGGGAAGAAAAGGTGAATGGGTAGGAATACGAGGAGGAATAGGGTAGGGGAAGGATGTGTGCGTGTGTGTGTGTTGTCTGTCTGTATGTATGTGTATGTATGTATATGGGTTTATGTGTATGTAAGTGTATGTGTATGTGTGTGTGTGCGTGTAGGGTTTATTTACGTTTATCCTTATGAATGTGCATGCTCGTGTATACCTTGTATTAGATGCATCTACGAATGGGTATACGTATACAGTATATATTAACTTCCTCACCATCCTTATTCCCCATATTGGTCTTTTATATGGCAAATAACACACATTTATTTTCCTTTCATATCAATTCTATTCCGAGAGAGGCCAAGCCATCAAGGTCAACCTGAGATGACCTGACCTTCTCTTGATTGGATTCATTTGGGTCTTATATCGTGACGTTGATCGTTGGTCCATCTTTTTCCTTAGGCCTACACGCCCCCCCCCCTCTCTCTCTCTCTCTCTCTCTCTCTCTCTCTTGTCTCTCTCTCCTCTTATCCTTTTCCTCTTCTTCTTTATCTCTCTCTCTCTCTCTCTCTCCTTCTCTCTCTCCTCTCCTCTCTCTCTCTCTCTCTCTCTCTCTCTCTCTCTCTCTCTCTCTCTCTCTCTCTCTCTCTCTGTCTCTCTCTCTTTCTCTCTCTCTCTCCTCCTTTTTTCCATGGTGTTCGAGTATGGTATTTGTAAAAGTTTGTGCCATGTTCTAATGTATATGTGTATATGTATGTATGTATATATGTGTATGTATGTGTGTATATATGTATGTATACATGTACATGTGTATCTATTATGTATGTGTGCATGTATACTTGCACGCAGTATACAAGTATATATCTGTGCATAAGTACTTTTCGTTATCTTCTCTTCTTCTTCTTTCTTCTTCTTCCTCTCCTCTTCCTCTTCCTCCTCCTCCTCCTCCTTCAATACCACTTCACTTACTCCTTGCCTCTCCTTCCTCCCTTTCCTCTCTCTTCACCTCCCTCTTCCACCTCTTTTCCACTTCCTTCTTCCTCTCATTATCATTATCATCAAACAATTGATTGATATTTTTATGAAGTGAAATGAAATTTGTGTTATAGTCACCTTCTTTGGTTAAATAATATGATAATAATGGTATTAATAATAATAATAATAATAATATAGAAATAATAATAATAATGATAGTAATAATAATATATAATAATAATAATAATAATAATAATAGAAATAATAATAATAATATAAGTAAATAATATTATTATTATTATCATCATTATCATAATAATAAAATGATACTACTCCTACTACACTACTACTAGTAATAATAATAATAATATGATGATGATATCAATGATGATAATAGTTAATGATAATAAAACAATATATAACAATATGAAATAATAATATGAGGATGATATTAATGATGATAATAGTAATGATAATAAAAACAATGATTTTCCTTCACCTCCTTCTTCCACTTCTTCCTCTTCCTCCTCTCTCCCCCCCTCCCCCCCTCCTCTCTCCCCTTCCCTCTTCCCCTCCTCTCTTCCACACCCCACGTCCTGCTCACTCTAACATCAACATTCTTATTACTTTGGGATGTTATCTTTCTACACAGATCATAGAATATTAATCCAAGCTGAACAACCATTATACAGCAGTTCTTTAACAGCAGCCGGGAGGAGTGCCAGCCGGGAGAGGAGTGCCAATGGGTGCCAGCGATCGATATCCATAGTGTGAAGGGTGTTTCCAAACAAATAAATAAAATCTGAAAAACAACATGTTCTTCAACAGAATAAATGAAAAAACAAATATTTGTTCTTACGTTCTTCAACAGAATAAATGAAAAAAAAACAAATATTGTTGTTACGTTCTTCAACAGAATAAGTGAAAACCGTTATTCAACAGAATAAGTGAAAAACAAAGAACAGTTCTTACGTTCTTCAACAGAACAAGTGAAAAAGAACAAAATATTTGTTCTTACGTTCTTCGAGAGAATAAGTGAAAAAGAGAGAACTAAATAACGAGCAGAAAGTGAAAAGAACAAACATTTGTTCTTACGTTCTTCAATAGAATAAGTGAAAAACAAAGAACAGAATAGTTGTTCTTAAGTTCTTCAATAGAACAAGTGAAAAAGAGAGAACAAAATATTTGTTCTTTCGTTCTTCAACAGAATAAATGAATAAGAACATAACATTTGTTCATACGTTCTTCAATAGAATAAGTGAAAAACAAAGAACAGATTAGTTGTTCTTATGTTTTTCAAGAGAACAAGGGAAAAAGAGAGAACAA
>NW_020870091.1:1149053-1164053 GCF_003789085.1 Penaeus vannamei | reverse complement strand
AATAGTCACGGTTTGCTTGTAAACGGCTCGATATACAGAAGAAAAATAATAAAAACCATCTTCAAATTCTCGTTCGTTTCTCTAGCAAGATGAGGAGGAAAATAACAAAACGAAATCCTCCTCGTTGGTCCCTATTTATGGCAGTCATGGGGTTTGGGGATTTCAGTAGACCTCTTGACATACTCGGGAGAGGGTGCGCGAGGCTGCCTTGGGAATATCGTGATCTCTTTCTTTACTCAGTCGACCTTTCTCGTCTCTTCTGCTGATGTTTTCGGCGAAAGGAATCCCAGATGCTTGGTTGTGTTTTATGGAAGTTGGATAAATGGAGAGTTACGACGGGTAAATGGATAACCTTGTTCTAACGGCATTTTTTTTTTTTTTTTTTTTTAGACGCTGTTACATGACGTCAAAAGAAAGGCATGTTGTGTCAATCCACTGACATTGAATCTTACCGCAAATTAAGAATATCCGTCTCGGCTTTGACACTAAACGCGCGCGCGCTCACACCACACACACACGCACACACACACACACACACACACACACACACACACCACAACACACACACACACACACACACACACACACACACACACCACACACACACACCAACACACACACACACACACACACACAACGCACACAAACATAACATATGCACAAACACAAAACACAGAAAAAACAATTATAGATAAAACAAAAACACGTATCCTCCTTACAATCCCGATAAAAAAACAAAACCAAAAAAACAACAAAACATATTCAACCGAATCCTCGTCTCGAACCAGCGAATCTTGACGCAAAGCGAGCCACCTTCCGAGGAAGCTAAAGTAAGGGAGATCAGTACACTCGTTCAAAAGCACTTTAGTCCGATAATGGAAAAGCATAAAATTCTTCGAGAACCAAATATAGCTTTTGGCGCTTAATCTCTTCTTGCGCGGGGAAGCCAGCGGGAGACGCTCGCCCTCTTTCGCGCGCTCTCGCCTTCTCTCCCTCTCTCTGTATCTCTGTCTGTCTGTTTTTCTGTCGGTGTGTCTCTGTCTGTTTTTGTCTGTCTGTCTGTCTCTCTCTCTGTCTTTCTTCTTTCTCTCTCTCCTTTTTTCCCTCACACTCCTTCTGTCTCTCTCTCTTTCCCTCCATCCCTCTCCTTCTCCCTCCCCTTCTCTCTGTCTTTCCCTCTCCTTCTCTCTCTGTCCTCTCCTTCTCTCTCTCTGTCTTTCCCTCTCCTTCTCTCTCTCTCTTTCCTCTCCTTCTCTCTCTCTCTTTCTCTTCCTTCTCCCTCTCTCTCTCTCCCTCTCCTTCTTCTCCTCTCTCCTCTCTCTCTCCCCCTCTCTGTCTCTGTCTCTCTCTCTTCCTCTCCCTTTCTCTCTGTCTCCCCATTGTCTGAGAAGAAGCGCCCCCGTCTCCCCTCACCCAAGCCTTATTCCAATTCATTTAGCTCCCCCTTTCTCCCTCCCCTCATCAGTCTCCCCTTTCCACGCTCCCCCGTTCTCCCCGTCTGTGGCGTATCCTCTTCCTGTTTTATTTCTCTCCGATATTTCGATATTTCTCCACTTCAGTTCGACTTACATCTTTCACTTGTCGTCGTTCTGTTCTCATTATTATCCTTCGAGTTTCTACTTCTCCTTCGAGCTTCCTACTTCTTTTCTTTTTCTTCCCCTCCTCCTCCTCCATTCCTTCCTTCTTTTCTTTTTCCCGCCCCCCCCCCCCCGCAAATACTAATATGAGGCGACTAATGACGAAATATATAGGATGGACGAAGGGGGGAAGAGAGAGAGAGAGAGAGAGAGAGAGAGAGAGAGAGAGAGAGACGAGAGAGAGAGAGAGATGAGAGAGAGAGGAGAGAGAGAGAGAGAGAGAGAGAGCACGAGAAGAGAGAAGAGAGAGAGAGAGAGAGAGAGAGAGAGAGAGAGGAGAGAGAGAGAGAGGAGAAGAGAGGAGGAGAGAGAGAGAGGAGAGAGAGAGAGGGAGTACGATGACGAGATGAGGAGAGAGATAGCGAGAGAGAGCTGAGAGAGGAGAGAGAGGAGAGGGGAGAGGAGGAAAGAAAGAGAAGAGGAGAGAGAGAGAAGGAGAAGAGAGAGAGAGAGAGAGGAGAGAGCGAAGAGAGAATTGAGGAAAGAGAGAGAGAGAGAGGAGAAGAAGGGAGGGGGGGGGGAGACAGACGAGGAGAGTGAAAGGGACAAGGAGGGGCAAGCCCACCACACAGAAAAATGTCAGAGGGTGACATAAAGAAGAAGAGAATACACAGAGACACAAAGAGAGGGAAAATAAATATATATATATATACATATATAGAGAGAGAAGAAGAAGAAGGAGTAAGAGATAAAAGAGGAGAGAAAGAAAGACAAAGAAAAACCAAGAAAGAAAGAAAAACAAAATGGAAGTGCATCTATGGCGACAGCGAAATCGTGCCCACTGGCTGTCCCACGGTCATTGAAAGCGTGGCGTGAATCTCCCTACTCTGTACCCTGGTTCAGACTGGGCAATTAAGTCCGCTACATTTATATATATACAAGGACGCCGCCTTCTGACGCCGTCGTAATTAAATCGTTACGAGACCCCAATTTTATTTTCATCCCCCTGCTTAGTCGTAGAAACCTGCGAAATCATTTTCCTTCTCCTACCAATTCTTAATTTCATTCTCCTACAACTTCGTCTCGATTCGATTGTTGGCCCCAAACTTTATCAAAATTATCCCAATTCCCCCCCCCCCAAAAAAAAACTGACTTTTACTTCGATTATTTAACCCAACGCGTAACAGATTTATCCACCCATCTCTCGTCGACCATCTGGCCATCACCCCTCCGTCAGAACCGGCCAACAGAAGCTCAAAAACTAGTAGGAGCGAAGGATACCCAAGGAGGTTACCATGTGCCCTAATCCCGACCAATAAAACGCGAGGGCAAGGAAGGGACCTCCATTGGGCACCGTCGCCAGCTGTGGCACTCCTGAAGGACCTTGCGGGGAGGAAGGACATATATGGGGGGCTTTTGTGGAGATTTTTTTTCTGGGATTTTTGTTTCATTTTGGTTATTAGCATTATCGCGTTATGTTTATTACTGTATCGCGTTATTTTTATTCATTATTGTTTTATTTTTGTGTTTAGTTTCTTCTGCTCTCCCTCTTCTTTTTATTGATTTATTATCGTAAGTTTTTTCTTCTCTTTGCTTCTACTTTCTTTTGGTTTCTTTTTTTCTTTCGGAGGAGGAGGAGGCAGTTGGCCTTTAGCTGATTTTTTACGAGGTTTTATTATTCTTTTATTGCATTTTTCTTCTTTTTTCTGTTTTTCTCTTCCCCTTACATTTTTCTTCGAGTTTTCTTCTTTGTCTTTTGGATAATTATTTGGCTTTGTTTATTCCTTTTGCCTCCTATGCGTTCTTTTATCTATATTTTTTCCCTTTTTCTTTTCTTCTTCCTCTCTTCCCTTTACATAAACTAAATCATTATTTCTTACTTTATTTTCTCTTCCTTGTAGGATATTCTCTGCAATACTTTTTTCCCTCTTTATTCAACAATAATCCGCTGTTTCATTCCTCGATTCCTCCTCCGAACTTTCTCCTCTGCGAGTGTCTCCGTTTCCACTTCTCCCATTTTCCTTATCTGTACCCTCTTTATATCGTCGTGCTGTTCTAGTATCATGTATGTTTCAACAGCTGAAGGATAATTGTGGGGAAGGAATAGCGGGTAGAGGGGCAAATAAAGTGGAGCAGAGAGCGGGGGGGAGATGGGGGGATGGGGGAAGAATGACTGGGTGCGGGGTGACTAAAAGTGCATACGTGGTTTTTTAAGAGGTTATAGATAATTGTATGTTGGGGTGTAAAACAGTGAGGGAGAGAGGCTGTGGGGGGATGGAAGGCGTAGGGAGGCACGCACATTTAGGATCAGGTCGAGCTGCGGGTCGTTTTGGTTTAGGGTGCGAAGAGGTCTCAACCACGGCATTCGCTGAGTGCTGAGCGTGTAATCTGAGGCTAAAGGCGGCCGCGATCTCTCGTTGTAGGACCGCATTGTTCTGCCGATCAGTCTCTTTCTGAGGAAGGTCTGTTAAAGACGCACCACTGTGTGTGATGATCGGACAAAAGCACTGGTGTTTGGAATCGGTAGTGGTATCGGCGTGCTAGGTGGGAAGGCTCGCATAATCATCAACTTGATGATGAGGGCTGTTATGGTAGTATTTGGAGGCCCATAGTATTCGACATTGGATCAGCGCTGCTTCCGCGGTCATGAAGAAGTTGACATGCCTCTGATTGATCTTCAGCTGGAGATGACTGATGTAGCAGGGTGCTTGCTGGTATGAAGCGTAGAGGGGAGTGGTTCGGTAGTTTTTGTGATATTGCAGACTTGCTAGGGTATAGTCGGTCTACGTGTCTGATGTCTATAGATGATCGTGTTTGTATCGTTTTTACGTTGTAGTCTTATCTCTGGGGTGCTCATGGTCGTGTCTATGGATCTTGTCGTATGTTTTTCTCAGCTCTCCCATTTTGTCTGTCCGTGTTTGTTTATCTCTCTATTATACTGGTGCACGCAGACCTAATAACATGCGTGTTTTTGGTCTAAGGAAGAGTGTGACAAGAGGTGGGAGGGAGGGACCTAAAATCGTGAATGTTTTTGGTGGAAGGGTTTAAGGGGGGAAAGGAATAGGCGGGGGGAGGACCTAAAATCATTGTTTTAAGGGTTTAAGGGTATAAAGGGACGGGACGACTTAAAAGTATGGTAATTTTAGGGACGACCTACTAATGTGAGTGCTTTTGGTTTAAGGGTTTAAAGGGGGGAGTGGAATGAGAGAGGGGAGGATAGGACCTAAAATCATGGGTGTTTTGGGGAAGACCTAATAATATGAGTTTTTCTTTTATTTAAGGGTTTAAGGGGGGTGACATAAGACAACTTTTTTAAAGGATTTAAGGGAGAGTAAGATGGAAGAGTGGGGGGTGATGAGGACCTAAAATCAAGGATGCTTCGACTTAATGGGTGGAATCGAAAAATAGGAAAGAATGGTAGGAGAAGGGAAAAAGCTAAATGGAAAGGAAGAATTAAGGAAAAGAGGAAAGGGAAGAGAAGGGACATTCACACGACTTTTTTTTTTTCTTTCTCACTTTTCAAGTTTCGAGATGAAAGATTATATATACACACGAGACTTAAGACCAGGGGGGGGATGATCTGGAGGAGACAGGAAGAGAAAAGGACAAAGATAAATGGGGAGAGGGGGCATCAAATCACGGATGCCGTGGTCGAAAGGAGAAAATGGGAAATGGAGAGACAGAATCATGAGTGATGTGATCTGAAGGAGAAAGGGAGAGCAAGAGAAAAAATGAATAGGGAATGGAGAGACAGAACCATGGGTGCTGTGGTCAGAAGGAAAAGGGAATAAAAGGGAGAGTTGAAATGGGGAATAAGGACATCAAACCATAGATTCTGTCGTCTGAAGGAGAAAGGAAGAGAAAGGAAGACAAAAAGAGAGAAAGGAAGAGAAAAAGGGGAAAAAAATATAAGGAAAATCGGAACACCAAATCACACAAGCACACCGATCTAAAAGACTAACACAGATCTAGAAAAACGAAAAAGGAAGAAAGACACAAATAAGGCCTAAGCACCTCGACTCACGCGTTCTGTGGCCTAAGAACGTCGTCTTTAAAGGTACTCGTATTGTCGGTACTCAGCGAACGTGTCCCGTGTGATGCTCGGTGTCTTTGTGGGATCTTCTTTGAGCTCATTTTCCCCAAGATGTCACGGTGGGTAATTGGCACGCAGCCTCTCGCTCTCTCTGTCTGGATGTCTGTCTGTCTGGTTGGGTGGATGGGTGGTTGTGGGTTTGGGTGGGTGGGTGGGTGGTTGGTGGGTGGATGGGTGGGTGGGTGGTGGGTGGTATGTGGGTGGGTGGGTTGGGTGGTTGGTGGGTTGGGGTGGTTTGGGTTTTGGTTGGGGGGTGGGTGGTGGGTGGTGGTTGGGTGGGTGGGATGGGTGGTTGGTTGGTTGGTTGGTTGTTGGTTGGTTGGTGGGTGGGTTTGGTTGGTTGGTTGGTTTGGGTGGGTGGGTGGGTGGGTGGGTGGATGGTGGATGTCTGTCTGTCTGGTTGGGTGGTTGGGTGGTTGGGTGTGTTTGGTTGGATGGGTGGGTGGGTGGTTGGATGGTTGGGTGGATGGATGGTTGGATGGGTAGGTAGGTGGGTGGATGGGTGGGTTTGGTTGGTTGGGTGGATGGGTGTGGGTGGGTGGATGGGTGGATGTCTGTCTGTCTGTCTGGGTTGGGTGGTTTGGGTGGTTGGGTTGGGTTTGGTTGGATGGGTGGGTGGGGTGGTTGGATGGTTGGGTGGGTTTGGATGGGTAGGTAGGTGGGTGGATGGGTGGGTTTGGTTGGTTGGTGGGGTGGGTGGATGGGTGGATGTCTGTCTGTCTGGTTGGGTGGTTGGGTGGTTGGGTGGGTTTTTGGATGGGTGGGTGGGTGGTTGGATGGTTGGGTGGATGGGGTGGTTTGGATGGGTAGGTAGGTGGGTGGATGGGTGGGTTTGGTTGGGTGGGTGGGTGGGTGGGTGGGTGGATGGGTGGATGTCTGTCTGTCTGGTTGGGTGGATGGGTGGTTTTAGTTAGGTTTGGTTGGGTGGGTGGGTAGGTGGGTGGTTGGTGGGTGGTTGGTGGGGTGGTTGGGTGGGTGGGTGGATGGGTGGTTGGTTTGGTTGGTTGGTAGGTTGGTTGGGTTGGTTGGTTGGTTGGTTGGTGTGGGGTGGGGTGGTGGTGTGGTGTGGGGTGGGGTGGGGTGGGGTGGGTGGGGTGGGGTGAGGTGAGGTGAGGTGAGGTGGGGTGGGGTGGGTTTGGTTGGTTGTGTGGGTGTTTGGGTGGTTGACTGACTGGGTGGGTTTCTGTCGCTCTATTTATCTGTCTATATTTCTCTATTTGTCTGTCTTTGGTTTTGTCTCTAAGTGAGAGAGAAAGAGAGAGAGGAAAGGAAGAAGAGAGAGAGAGAGAGAGAGAGAGAGAGAGAGCGAAAGAGAAAGAGAAAGAAAGAAAAAGAAAAAAAAAAATCCAACTTAGAATCTCCAATCTCCCTCCCTCTCCCTCTCTCCCCCTCCCCCTCTCCCCCTCCCCCTCCCTCTCACCACCCTCCTCTACCCTACCCCCACCCACCCCCACCTCCATCTTACTGCCCCACCCAACCCCCTCCCCACACCCCAACCCTCACCCCTCCATCTTACCTGCCCTCTCCCACCCCTACACCCACCCCCACCCTGCCCCCACCCCAACCCCCTCCCTTCCACCCCTCCCTTACACCCCCCCCCCCCTTCAAAACATCCCCCAACCTCGTATTGTGAAGAAAGAGAAGCGTCGACATTTGCCTCGGGATAACACGGCTTGTAGGATTGGCCGGGAAGGCAGTGCTGAGTCAGGGGGAGATGGGGCACGTGAGGGGAGCAGGGCGGCTCTGTGGCTGTCTGAATGTCTGTTTGTTTTCTGTCTGTCTCTGTCTCTGTCTGTCTAATTGTTTCTTTTTTCTGCTTCTCTCTCTCTCACTTTATTCTGTCTTTTTTTTATTTCTTTCTATTTATTCCCATCTTCCATCCCTCTTCTCTCTCTCTCTCTCACTTTATCTCTGTCTTTTTTTTTTCTTTTTACCCCCTCCTGGCCTCTCTCTCTCTCTCTCTCTCTCTCTCTCTCTCTCTCTCTCTCTCTCTCTCTCTCTCTCCAGCCTTCCCTTCCTACCCTATCCCAGCCTAGTGCCACTTCTCAATTTCCTCCTCCACTTCCTTTTCCTTTTCCTTTCCTATCCCTTTCCCCTTCCTCTTCCTCTTCCTTTCCTTTCTCCCTCTCCCTCCCTCCCCCTCCTCCCTCTCCCTCTCTCAATCTCATCTTCGTTATTTCCATCACAGTGAATTTATAGGCATCGTTTGCTCTCCTCTTCTCTATTCATTGAGAAAAAATATATCACCCTTAAAAAAAAACAATGAAAATAAACAAACAAACAAGCAAGCAATTAAACAGGCGGTCGTCCGGATGAAATAAACACAAAACAAAGAATACAAATAAACAAAACAAAATAAAATACATAAATAACACGAACTATTAAACACACGGGTATTCGGGTAAAATAAACAACAAAATAAACACGTGATAAATCGGGAGGTATGAAATAGGCGGATAAATATAGCGTGGATATTGAAGTAAGCGGATATAGAGATCACTGTTGTTTGTTTAAGAGGAGGGGGGTACTGGTGTGTGTGTGTGTGTGTGTGTGTGTGTGTGTGTGTGTGTGTGTGTGTGTGTGTGGTGTGTGTGTGTGTGTGTGTGTGTGTGTGTGTGTGTGTGTGTGTGTGTGTGTGTGTTGTGTGTGTGTGTGTGTGTGTGTGGTTGTGTATGTGTTTCTCTGTATGGTATGTGTGTGTCTCTGTATGTAGCGTGTGTGTGTCTGTGTGCGCTTTCTTGCGTGCGTGCTCATGTGAGTGTCCGTATATACACCCATACTACACACACAAATAAGCAAACACACACATACTCATAGCATCTGACTGCATCTTCCTGCCATACACACCTTCGCACATGTATGCAAACCCAACGAGCCTACACGCATCTGTGCTCGCGCGCGCCAATTCCCGCAGGCACTTCCTCTTCAAGCAGATTAAGAAGGGACCGTCAACAGATTCCAGCGAGAGCAAGCCAAGCAACTGGTCACCATCGCTCACCCTTATTGATCAAACTGCGAGGATGTGTTCAGTCAGGGAGAATAAGTATTCACCCTATGCGGAGAAGGGAAGAAGGGAGAGGGAGGGGGAGAGGGGGAAGGGAAGGAGGAAAGGGGAGGGGGAAGGGGAAGGGGGGAGAGGAGGAAGAGAGGGGGAGAGGGAGGAAGAGAGGGGGAGAGGGAGGAAGGGAGAGGGAGGGAGAGGGGAGAGGGAGGAGGAGAGGAGAGGGAGGAGGAGAGGGGAGGGAGGAGGAGAGGGGGAGGGAGGAGGGGAGGGGGAGAGGGAGGGGGGGGAGGGGGAGAGGGAGGGAGGGAGAGGGAGGGGAGAGGGAGAGGGAGAGGGAGAGGAGAGAGGGAGAAGGGAGGAGAGGAGAGAAGGAGAGTGGGAGAGGGAGAGGGGGAGGGAGGGGGAGGGAGAGGGGGGAAAGAGTGAGGAAGAGGTTGAGAGATGTTCCCTAAAAATTTCGCTCTCGATCTCTCCCATTCCTCCCTCCCCTCCCTCTTCCTATCTCGCTTTCTTTCTTTCTTTCATTCTTTTACACACAGAAAGGAACGCCTATTGATGAGATACTCCTCGAGGAATATACGCTGTTGCTTATTCTCGGCAACAGGGAATTTTCCGACAGTTTTATAAAATGCATTCAGACAGTTATGCAAATTATGCTTGTTGATTACGCAAATGTACATACATTTCTGCCAGCTAATGAAGTCATATCTTTGAGGGAGAGACGAGCACGGCCAGAGAAAGAGGGAGTAAGAGAGAAAGATGGGGATAAAAGAGAGAGATGGAGAGGGGGAGGAATATAGATTGATAGATAGGGAGGAAGGGGAGGATGGAGGAGATAGATAGATGGAGAGAGAGAGGGGGGGTAAGAGAGAGAGAGAAAGAGAGAGGGGAGGGAAGAGAGAGAGAGAGAGAGAGAGAGAGAGAGAGAGAGAGAGATGAGGAGAGAGAGAGAGAGAGAGAGATAAAAGGATATAAAAGAGAGAAAAAGAAAATGCGAAATACGAATAGACAAAGGAAAAAAATAGAAACCAACCAAGGCAAAAGGGCGACCGGAAAAAGAGTAAGACAAAGAACTACTGATAACGAATGAAAGAGACGAAAATAGAAAAATGGTGAAACGGCGGAGACTCCATTAGCGAAAGATAGAGAAAGACAAACACACACGCAACAACGAAGAACAAAAAAGAAAAAAAAAACGAATGACAGAGACAAAAAAGAAAAAGAAAAAAGAAAAAAGGCACATCAAAGAAGAAAGATAAGAACAAAAAAAAAAAAAAAAAAAAAAAAAAAAAAAAACAAGCAAGAATGAATGACTCAGACTTTAAAAAAAAAAGCAAAGACAAAGGAAATTTCTCGAACTGACGTAGCCTGATGATGATGATGACGATGCAGAAAATGAACCTTAATTTCCAATTAAAAAAAAAAAAAAAAAAAGCTTAATGGAATTCCCCGAGACTCGAAACCGGTGTGACTGCATGACAGGAAGTGACTCTCCTCCGCCCATGACTTCTGAGATTGTCACGCGCAGCAAAGTCACATGATTCCAGGGATAGCGGGGCATCAAGGCCACGTCATCAATGACTGGGCGGAAAAAAGGGGAGATAGAGGGAGAGAGAGAGGAGGGAGGGAGGGAGGGATGGGAAAGAGTGAGAACGAGAGAAAGAGAGAGATACAGAAATAGAGATAGTGAGATAGAGAAATAGAGAGAGAGAGAGAGAGAGAGAGAGAGAGAGAAGAGAGAGAGAGAGAGAGAGAGAGAGAGAGAGAGAGAGAGAAGAGAGAGAGAGAGAGAGAGAGAGAGAGAGAGAGGAGAGAGAGAGAGAGAGAGAGAGAGAGAGAGAGAGAGAGAGAGAGAGAGAGAGAGAGAGAGAGAGAGAGAGAGAAGAGAGAGAAGAGAGAGAGAGAAAGGAAAAGAAAAAGAGAGTACAAAAACAGAGGCAGACAGACCCGCAAATCCTTAAACAAAAAAAAACAAAAAAAAAATGGAATAAAAGAACCACAAACAAGAGAAACAACAAACAAACAAAACAGAACAAGACAAACACCAAATCAAAAAACAAGCAAAATTCACAATAAACCTCAGTTATTCGCTCAGTATGAGGAAAATAGATAGACAGATAGATAGACAGGTAGACAGGCAGACAGATAGATAGACAGGTAGACAGGCAGACAGATAGATAGACAGATAGAAATAGATAGACACATACATACATTCATAGACAGATAGCTAGATAGACAGGTAGATAGATAGATAGACAGACAGACAGATAGATAGATAGTTAGATAGACAGATAGAAGTAGATACATACGTATATTCATACATAAATACATTCATAGACAGACAGCTAGCTAGACAGACAGACAGGTAGATAGATCGATAGTTACATAGACAGATAGAAACAGATACAAACGTACATACATACACACATACATTCATAGACAGATAGCTAGATAGACAGGTAGATAGACAGACAGACAGGTAGATAGATAGTTACATAGACAGACAGACAGGTAGATAGATAGTTAAACAGACAGATAGAAATAGATATATATGTGCATACATACATACATACATACACATACATACATAGACAGAAGCTAGATAAACAGTAGATAGACAGACAGATAAAAAATAGATAAAAAGATAGATAGATAAATAGAAACAGATAGATAAATAAATAGGTAGATAGACAAACAGATAACTCAACAGATTGAGATAGTTAAACAGTACACAAATATATAAACAAGTAAATAGATATATAAATAGAAAGAAAAAAAAGTTAATAAGCAGCTTTTAAAAATTCTGAATCTCTTCTGTTGGAGATTAGAAAAAAAAGGGAAGGGGAGGGGGGGAGGGGGGGGGGTGGAAGGGAAAGGGAGTGGGAAGAAGATAACGAAGAAGGAGAGAAATTGGGGGAGGTGGAAAGGGGAGAATGGAAGAAGGAAGAAATGGAAGAATAAAAAAAAGATGAGAGGGAGAAAGGGAATAAAGGGGAAAGGTGAGGAATGGGGAGGTAGGAATGGGGTGTGGAGATGAAGGAGAGGAATGAGGAAGGGGAGGAGGAAGGGAATGGAGAAACGGGAGAGACAAGGGGAATGGGGAAGGTATAAGTGGGAATGAAAAGAGAGGAGAATGGGGGAGAAGGAGATGAGGAGAGAATAATGAGAAGGAGGAGGAGAAGGATGAGGATAAGGAAGAGGAGATGGAGGAGAAGAGGAGAGAAGGAGAAGGAGAATAAGGAGAAGGACGAGGAGAGAGCAGGGAGAAGTAGGAGGAGGAGAGAGAAGCAAGAGGTGGGGGGAAAGGAGAAAAGAAAAAGAAAAAAGGAAGAAGACGAAAGGAAGAAGGGAAGGAGGAAGAGGATAAGAAGAAGGAGGAAGAGGGAGAATAAAGAGCAGGAGGAGGAGGATAGGAGGAACGATTAGAGGAGGAGATGTGGAAGAGGAGGAGGAGACAATAAGAGACCGGAAAACTGAAGAGTAATAAGGAGATAAACCGTGATGAATTTGGCGATAAAAAAACCTGATGAAATAAATAATCAGAGTTTATATTCTCATCCTAAAAAAAAAAAAAAAAAAAAAAAAAAAAAAAAAAAAAAGATAATCTTCAATTATGCTTACATCACCATCATCAATATATCAATCCACTAACTCAACTATGATCAATATCATTAACTAACGGTAAGCATTTTCCATATTGTAATTACTATTCGTGGATATCGCAATGATTAAAAACAAAGTATAATCAAAATTCAGTAATTTCAAATAGGGTCTTTTATAATACATTTATTCAAATCATAATATTGATGGTGAGGGTGATGATGGTCCAATTTTCAATAATTATGATGATAATGATAATGATGATAATAATAATAAAATAATCATGATAATATTAATGATAATAATAATAAAATGATAATAATAATAATAACAATAATGATAATATAATATTAATAATAATAATAATATTAACAATTAATAATAATATAAACAATAATAATAATAGTAATGATAATGATGATATTGATACTGATTACTGATAATAATAATGACAGTGATGATAATAATAATAATAACAATAACAATAATAATGATACAATACTACAACTACTACTAATACAGATAAAAATAAAGATAACAACAAGAGCTACAACAATAATAAATATAATAACAATAATAAAGATAAAAATATCAGCAACAGCATCAACAACAACAACAACAACAACATCAACAACAACAATGATAATAATGATAATAATAATAATACTGATCAAAACAATATCTAACAATAATAATACCAATGATGACACCGCCGCTGCAGAATTAAGCAAGGTGTACTTACCACAGCAAACAAGTAAAACAAAACAGGGCCCACCTTTGTGATGAAGACTGTAAAAAAAAAACGAAAAAAAAAAAACGGAATTTCAAATAACTGACTTCGTTCGGTCTTTCTCGAAAACTGGACGAGAGTAAAAAATCTCAGCGCAGTGCTTAGGAATATAAATGAACTGGGGAGAGGAGGGGAGAGAGTGAAGAGGAGGGAGAGAGAGAGAAGGGGAGAGTGTGAGGAAGAGGAGAGAGAAGGGGAGAGTGTGAGAAGGAGGAGAGAGAAGGGGAGAGTTTCAATGTTTCAATATATGTATGTGTATACGTATATATATATATATATATATATATATATATATATATATATATATATATATATATATATATATATATATATGTATGTATGCATGTATGTATACATGTATGTATTTATGTATGTTTGTATGCATGTATGTATACATGTATGTATGTATTTATTGTTTGTATGCATTGCATGTATGTATAAATGCATGTATGGCCATGTGTATGTATGCATGTATGATGTATGTATGTATGCTTGAATGCATTTCTGAATGTATGTATAAATGTATGCATGAATGTGATTGTGCATGTATGTGTGCATGCATGAATGTATGTATGTATGTATGCATGCATGCATCCCCCTCTGTATGTATGTATACATTTATGAATGTGTATGTATGTATGATGTATGCTCCTTAGCTAGTGTGTGTGTCGGTCAGGATTTAGTGGTTCTCCGACTTGGTGGTGTGTGGCGACACGTTTGTGGTTGAAGACTCTTAATTGCATGTTGGTTGTTGGAGGCGGGTAGCGCGGGCGTGGGCGTGGGCTGAGTCTCACGCTGGTGCACGAAGACCCGGCGAGGGGCGGGGGCTGACTCAAGACGAGAGATGGTGACACCCGGGCGGGAAGGGTCCGGGCGAGGCCGTGACTCAAGGTCGGATGGTGCAGGGTCGAGAAGCAGGTCAGGGGTCACGAGCGCTGGGGCGTGGCTAGTCAACCCGCCGCTGTGATTGGTAGCAGAGGGCGTGACCTCCTAGACCGTCTGACCTCTCTCAGAGTGTGGCGTTGGATATCGCGAGCCGCCTTGGTGATACGCAATGCACTCACAGCATTCACAGGAGTCAATGTATGAAGAAAATGGGTAGCGATACACAACAACTGCTGCAAACGGTAAAACAAAACGGAGAGAGACAGAGAGAGGAGAGAGAGAGAGAGAGAGAGAGAGAGAGAGAGAGAGAGAGAGAGAGAGAGAGAGAGAGAGAGAGAGAGAGAGAGAGACAGACAGACAGACAGACAGAGAGATAGAGAGAATGAAAGAAAGAGAGAGAGGCAGTAACACAAAATACATATATTCCCCATCCTACACCATAAACATTTATCCCTTTATCATAAGCAATGCTATGAAAAGATCACAAGCGACCCACTAACCAGCCAGTAAGGATCTCGCGAACAATTGTCCTCAGAACGCACAGACTCAGCAGTTTGACCTCAGCAAATGACCCCAATGGAGGTCAGCAATGCATTTTGGTTCATAGCAACACCAACACGAATGTATCCTCTTCATTTCGTCCTTAACATGATCAAACCAACAATCATATTCATCCTCAACGGCAGTATCATTAATTAAACTTCGTAGCATCAACATCATCACTATCAACAACGCTGGTATCATTAATAGCACATCATATCACATTAACATCATAATCATCATCCCCTCCAGGGTCATTAACAGCACATCATCACATCACATTGTCATGCTTACATCACAAGCATTGCTACATTATTTATCATGCACATCATACTCACCGAAATTAACAGCAACGCACCATCATCATTAAATCATATGAAAAATCGTCACGTACCACATTACGCCCGCCAAAACTTAAAAATAAATGAGTGAAACAAACACACGTACAGCATTCTCCTCCCACGAAAAAGAGAAAACATATATGATAATAATAAAATAATAATATGAATAA
>NW_020870091.1:1141553-1144053 GCF_003789085.1 Penaeus vannamei | reverse complement strand
TCTCTCTCTCTATGGCCCCAAATTGAGCTGCGGCAGAACCCTAGCCATCAGCACCTACGAAGGCTCCAGTACTAGGACACCCACGGACGCTCAAGTACAAGAGCACCCACGGACGTTCAAATACAAGGACACTTATGGACACCTAAGTACAAGGAGGACACCTGTGGCCGATAAAGTACAAGAACACACACGGACGCCCAAGCACAAGAACGCACAACGGACGCCAAAATACAAGGGACACCACGACCACCACGGACGCCAAAATACACCCACGGACACCACGACCACTCACGACGCCCAAATTCAAGACCGACCAACGAACGCCAAAACACAAGAACGACCAACGGACGCCAAAATCCAAGGACGCCACGACCACCAACGGACGCCAAATGCACCACGGACACCACGACCACTCACGGACGCCCAAACCATGACCGACCAATGGACGCCCAAATTCAAAGGAAACCACGACCACCCACGACTCCAAAATGCACCCACGGACACCACGGTCACTCACGGACGCCCAAACACATGACCGACCAACGGACACCCAAATTCAAAGGACACCACGACCACCACGGACGCCAAAATTGCACCCACAGACACCAAACTACAAGCCCACCACGCAGCCGACGGACATCTCGCTGCACACAAGGGGAGGTGGGGGGAAAGGGAGGAGGGGGGGGCGAGCGGAGTATAGCAATCCACTTGACTCTCGACAAGACAACAAAAGCGGGAACGTGAATCGACTACAGTGGCTGTGAGAGACATGTACGGACGAGGCGAGAAAGTGGAGTGAGGTGAGAGGAGGAGGCGGAAGAGGTGGTAAGGGGAGAGGGGAAGAGGAGAAGGGGGAAGGGGGAAGAGGGAGGGGAGTTGAGGGGAGGAGGGAGAGGGAGAGGAGGGGGAGGTGAGAGGAGGTGAGGGGAAGGAGGGAGGAAGGGGGAGGTGGGGGGTAAAGGGATAGAAGGAGGGGGAAGGGGTAGGTGAGGGAAGGGAGAGAGGAAAGGAGGGTAAATGGGAGGAGGGAAGGGAGGAGGTAATGGGGAAGGAGGGGGAAGGGGGAGATGAGGGGAGTAGGGGAAGGGGAGGTGAGGGATATATATATGTAAACAATACGGAGAGACACCAAAAAAATTCTCAAATACTCTTTTATATACTTCACATTCTACCACGTCAAATAGATATTACAATATTAGAATTTTTGTTCTCTCTCCCTCCCTCCCTCCCTCCTCTCTCTCTCTCTCTCTCTCTCTCTCTCTCTCTCTCTCTCTCTCTCTCTCTCTCTCTCTCTCTCTCTAAAAAAAAAATCTAGAAAGCTATGCGAACTTGTGGCACCGAAAATTCTCATATAATAAAAGTTCCTCAGCTTCATCTTTCAGCTTCAAGAATGAAAAAAAACACAGAGCTGTCCTACTTTACACCTGAATAAGCCATTGTAATAGGATATGCCCGCCGAACACCGAAATAATACTCATAATTTATAGATAACATTAAGAAATAATATTCAGAATTTTCTTTTCCAAAAAAAGAAGCAAAAAGAGGCAGGCGTAACACGTAATATCTTTCAGCTTCATGAGAAAAAAACGAAAAAAAAAAACAATAAAAAAACACACAAACCTGTTCTCTTTTACACCTGAATAAAGCCACTGAAATAACATTCATAATTTAAAGATAATATCCAGAAATAATATTCAGAATTTTCTCTCTAAAAAAAAGAATAAGAAAATAAAAGAATCACCCGTAACACCGACTGATGTTCCGAGCTTCATCTTTCAGCTTCAAGAATGAGAAAAAAAACGAAAAAAATAACGAAAAAACACGGGCCTGTCCTCCTTTGCACCTGAATAAGCCATTGTGTTCGGAGATGGCCGCCGAACACCGAAATAATGTTCATAATTTAAAGACAATATTCATATACATACACACACACGCACACACACGCACACACACACACACACACACACACACACACACACACACACACACACACACACACACACACACATATATATATATATATATATATTATATATATATATATAATATATATATATACAACGAATATTCGCAGCTTTCATCTTTCAGCTTCAAGAATGAGAAAAACAAAAACAAAACAAAAAAACAAAACAAAAAAACACAGCCGTCCTCCTTTACACCTGAATAAGCCATTGTATTCCGAGATGGCCACTGAACACCGAAATATATATATATTTTTTTTATTACAACGCACAATTATACCGTATACAGAGGTAGTTAAATAAAGAACTGAATTCATATCTAAAACAGAAAATAGAAGAAAATAAACTGCACAAAGTGGATGTGAATGAAGCCATCAACATTTAATGGGTCATATTGCAAGCAAGTATGGCGGGTGCAGATCATATTGCACATACGCATAAATATATAACATGATTGCGTGCGCGTGTTTGCCGTGTGTGTGTGCGTGTGTGTGCGTGTGTGTGTGTGTGTGTGTGTGTGTGTGTGTGTGTGTGTGTGT
>NW_020870091.1:1134053-1139053 GCF_003789085.1 Penaeus vannamei | reverse complement strand
AGAGAGGGGGGGGGGAGAGTGCTTATATGATTTCTTTTCCTCTTACTTTCCTTTAATGTATTTTTCTCTTCTATTTTTGCCTCGTTTGTCTTGCTATTACTTACTTACACCTCCCTTTTTTATTTTCCGTATTCTTGCCTCTTCTTGTTTTACCTATTTCCCTACTATGCCTTATTCTTCTCTTCCTCTCTTACCTATTTCCCTTTTTTGTCTTTTTCTCACATTCCCTTCTTATCTCCTTCCCTTCTTACCCCTCCTCTCTTCCTACCTTTCCCCCCTCCCCCATTCTTCCTCTGCTCCCTTCCCCCCTTCGATCCGGTCGTTTAAACACGGTTGTCGTTATTGTTTTGTTTCAATTATCGTCTTTTATTCGCGTTTCAATTTGCCTGTCTCTGTGTGTGTTTTCATTATCTTTTTATTTCTCCTTCTTAGGGGTTTCCATTTAGTTCCTCTCTTGTTTTCCCTTTTGATATTTGTTCACAACTGTTGTATCATCATTATTGTATATATTAGTTGTATTTTTAAATTATTTCACTTGTTCTTCGTATACCCGTTCTTTTTACGGTTATTACCCGTCCTTTTTTACCTTATCACTTCGGAATACTAGAATCATTATTCTCGCAATACACATAAAGAAATGTATAACGGTTATCGCTTCGGGATATTACTAGTATTACTATCATTATTCGCAACATACATAAAGAAATGTATATAAACATAACGGTTTGCGTCAATAATCTTTTTTCCGGGTTGCGCTATTCCTATTCAAATTCCCTATTTCTTTAATCTATCCGTATCATTACCATGTGCTTATTCTCTATTCTTATACAAAATTTTGCTCTCATTTACAGACTGTTGAAGGTATGCGCATAGTGTGAGATAAGGATAAAGATACTGATATAAGTTATAAAGTGATAATGATAGGCCTATATGTTGTCCTATACCTGTCTGGTTGTATATTTCCTCATGTATAATTTCTCGTTTCATTTACTACTATAATTGTCAGTCTTCATTTTTTCCTGATTTTACTTATACTATCTACCGGTTTGTTAAATTTGTGCGAGGCCCGACATGCATATACACAGAAAAATAATACATATATATCAATAATCAATAACAATAAAACAATAGATGCTCAAGTTGTCATGTTTTTTTAATATGTCAATCGTGGAAATGAGCGTTAACCAACATTATTGGTTCCGTACTACTTCAAATGAAACCCACATTATTTCAATGATAATCTAAAACCTCTGAAAAAAACGCAAAACTCAGTAGAATAAAATATAATCCGGTATGTTCTCGAACTGTAGAACTTATTAAAGTCAAATGCTTTTCTCCAAATTGACAAAGAACTACACGGTATTTTAGTGATGTCTAGAGCAATAATTCAGTAACAGGATTATGAATGGTTGTCAAAATAACGAGGAAATATGTCAGGTATTGTTCAAACATTTCTTACTAGATCAGTCGGGTTGATACACCTTTTTCATGAACTTTTCAAAAAAACAAACAAAAAACATGACCAGAACTCACCACTCAAAGTGAAGATACTGTGCTGTATGAAACCTGGCACTATCGAATGAGTATTCCACCATATGGGATCTTCGTCAGTCAAGATGAACAACACTTATTCCAAAGAACTGAATGTATGACACTCACAGACTCCATAACCCCAACAGCTGTTTTCCAATGGTGGGAGAGAGCAAAGTCCACGAGAAGAAAGCAGTTGGTTTTCCAAAGCCACGAACACGTAAGTATAGTTTGTACTTTGCTTCTTCAGGCGCTATCCTGTTCACTCAATTAACATACTTCTGTTCACTCGTATAGTTATCTATTTTCAGAACGGTTAACTTACAAAAAAACTTGTTCTTTGAATGCGTTGTGTTACAGCATGACAAGAACCAAGGACACTCCTTATACTGAACCACCCCTATTGTTGTTGTTCTACGTTGGTACAGGAGGAAATATAAATTGAATTCAGGGAGGACGGACAGTCGTGAAATTACGTCCGCTGAGAAGGTGCAGGAAAAAAAAATAGAAGCGGCTTTTTGCATATTGGCGGAGGAAGAGCTTAGAGTATTGAGAAAGTTCTGAACTAAAATGAAGAAACCACGACCTTCTTCGATTCTAGCAGCCGTTTTCACTTACCTTTCGATCGTCGCCAACAATGGTGGCAAAAGCTTAATTGTATTCACCAACTTTGTTTTGTGATTACTCTTTTATGTTTATTATATTTTCCCATTGCGCACTGCACCTGCTCGAAGCTGATGGCTGACGGGTGTCAAAATTATTGGAACGAATGGGAAAAACTGTAGTGTCTATAATTCACTATGAATTTGTTATACTTTAAAATACATGAATATTGGCATTACCTTGGAAGAGTTATTGCAACGTTTCCAAAACAGCGTAACACTGAAGTCGACAGCAGAGAAATCAAAATAATGGCGCGGTCTATCGAGGAAAACAAAGAGGTAGCTGTATGCTCTTCAAAATGTCTTCCATAGTCATTTTCTTTCACTTATGATATTGTTTTTCTTTTTCTTTTCTCCTTTTTGTGTCAAAAACATGTTTACCATACGTAATTTCTATATAACTTCTGTTGTCTCCTAAAAGTCATTGGAAAAATAATTTTAACGCCAACCAACCAGTCACCAGTGCAATGAACAGTGATAAAGAGGTCGTGAATACGTTTTTGTTTTGTTTTTTAATATAGTTTGCGAGTCGAAAAGACTTGGATGTGTCTGTTAGTCTCAATGACGTTATTAGAAGCATGTATTACTTTAGGGGATATGAAAACGTGATTTTCATTTATTCTTAAATTCATAATAAATACCCGTCTGTTCAAATGATTTTGAACGAAGTAATTAACCTGAAGCTGACGGCGGTCACACTAGAAAGACAGCAAACTTATGGACTGTTGAAATAGTTAGACTATTAATTAGCGGAATAAGTAGATGGTAAAGCTGCGAAATTGCTAATTAACAAAGTAACTAGACCATTAAATGATAGAACTAGCAAACTGCTGATTGACACCACAACAAGGCCATTTAACGAGAGAATCGACACCCAGTTGACTGATTTAAATCTCATCTAATTAATTGATAGAATAGTGAGACCATATGATATAATATAAGTTACTGATTATTAATAAAAGAAAATTGACTAAGAGAGTCACAATGCAATAAGCTAAAAAAAATTGACTGACAGAATCACGACGCCAATAAGTTAGACCATATGATATAATGTAAGTTACTGATTATTAATAAAAGAAAATTGACTAAGAGAGTCACAATGCAATAAATAAAGGAATACGTAGCCTCTACATGTGTATAGTTATGATTTATAACCTTTTCTTGGATACAACACTTATGAAAGAGGGGAAGAAAACAAACGAAAGTCCACAAGGTAGTAAAAGAGGAAGAGAAAGAAACCAAAGGAAGGGAAAGAAACAAAAAAAATTACCACTTCATGGTTCTGTTACTATGACAAACGGAGAATGGGGATTGCAATGATAATAATGCGGGATAATGATAATGATTTAGATGATGATGATAATGATAACTATGGTAATGATAATATAGATAACGAGGATAATATTAAACGTAATATTAAAGACAGCGATGCAAAAAATGATGATAATAAATGAATGGATGTATGTATGTGTTTGTGTGTGTGTGTGCGTGTGTTTAACGAAAACTCACCAAAGACATTTTTGTTCATTACATGGGTTAGACGTCAGCGCTGGCATTCATATACATTTGTATATATATATATATATATATATATATATATATATATATATATATATATATATATATATATATTTATATGTGTGTGTGTGTGTGTATGTGTGTGTGTGTGTGTGTGTGTATGTATGTATATTAATAGATGAATAGATAGAAAAGGAGATATATGTTCCTATTCTCTCTTTTCTTTTTCTATATTTGCTTTCTCTTTTCTTTATTTTACTTTCTCTTTCTTTTTATTTTACACATTCTCTTATTTTATTATTTCGGTTTTGATCGAATTTACATTGACCGAAGAGTATACGTTCTTTTTTCCTTCGCGATAAGAACTAAGAACAAAGAACTAAAATCCACCTCAACATAGAACTGTGGACAATACAATGCTATGCTGTTTTGTGTAATAACTTGGTCCAGTGAGATGGTTCAAGGTCTTTGGCTGATGAGTTTAATTTCTAAGTTAAAGTTCTGAGTTTTAGTTTATGAGTTAAGTTCCGAGCCTAGTTTGTAGTTTCGTTACTGAAATTGAGGTCTGATTTTAAGTTCTGAGTTAGTTTTTGAGTTCAGTTTATGAGTTTATGTTTTGAGTTTAATTTCTGTTAAAGTTTTGAGTTTAATGTATGAGGTCAATCTCCAAGTTTAATTTCTAAGTAAAAATTTCTGAGTTTAAGTCGTCGAGTTTAAGAGCAGAAATTTCTGAGATTGAGCTTAATTTCTCCTTCCTTAGTGTAGAAACGGGAGGGGAGGGAGGAGGAGTAGGAAGAGGGGGAGAGGAGTAGAAAGAGGGGAGGAGGAGGAGGTGGTAGAGGAAAGGAGGGAGGAGGGGGAAGAGGGGGAAAGGGAGGAAGAGAGGGGGATTGGGGAGGATAATGATAAGTAATGCTAGATGAAGGTAATGGGCTATGATACTAATAACTAAAACAAAAATTTTAAAATGAAATGAGATGAGCTTAAAGCAACAGTGATCAATGCAATGGCAATAACTATGATACTAATAACAGTAACAATAATTTATGATAATGATAAGGAGAAAGCACAACAATGGTAATAATATTTACAATTATAATAATCATGACGATAACAATGACGTAATCATCATAAGATTATTATTATTCTCATTATTATTATCAATATCATTATTTCATTATTTCATTATTGTCATTATTATCATTGTTGTTATTATTATGGCGTTAATAATTGTTATTTCATTGTCATTATTGTCTTTTTATTTTCTATTGATTTATTAATTTTCATATT
>NW_020870091.1:1111553-1121553 GCF_003789085.1 Penaeus vannamei | reverse complement strand
GAGACGTAATTTTTGATGGTTCTGAAGACTTTCTTTTTCTTTATCATCGTCTTGAGGTTGGAGAGTTTGGTGTCGTTTGGAAGGGCTTCGACGCTGATTCCTTCCTCCTTCTTTAGCAAGTCTGTCATTTCCTTCGATTTCATCAGGATTTCCTTTACACTCGTTCCTTGTTTCTTCTTCTTTCTCTTTCTGTTCTTCTTTGTTTCTAATTTCCTTGTTTCCAAGACGTATTCCCTCACGATTTTGAAGATCTCCTTCTTCTTGATCATCGCCTTCAGGTCTCGGAGTTTAGTGTCGTCCGGAAGGCCTTCGACGCTGATTGCTTCTTCCCTTTTCAGCAAGTTTGTCACTTCCTTCGACTTCATCAGGATTTCCTTCACACTCATTCGCTTGTTCTTCTCGGATTTTCCTGTCCTCCCTTTGTCTTTATTTGACTCGTTCTTCCTCGTTTCCAAGACGTAATTTTTGATGGTTCTGAAGACTTCCTTTTTCTTTATCATCGTCTTGAGGTCGGGGAGTTTGACGTCGTCTGGAAGGCCTTCGACGCTGATTCCCTCTTCCTTCTTTAGCAAGTCTGTCATTTCCTTAGATTTCATCAGGATTTCCTTCACGCTCGTTCGCTTGTTTTTCCCTTTCTTCTTCCCATTTCTCCCCTTTCTTTTTCCATTCTTCTTACCCTTTCTTTTCTCTTTCTCTTTATCGTTCTTCTTCTTGAGCTTCAACAAGATACTTTTGATTTTCTTCCAGATCTTCTTATTCTTAATCATTTTCCGGAGGTCGTCGAAGCGGAGGTCGAAGGGTTTTCCCGTGAGCTCGACCTCTGCCTTGAGCAGGAGTTTGATCAGCTTCTTGTTCGTCGTGAGCATCAGCCACAGCTCCAACCCCTGCGGCTTGTCCATTCGCCTCTGCCAGCCGCTGCTCACCCTCTTGGGAACGAGCTCCTTGCGGATCTCCTTCCAGAGCTTCTTGTTGCCCACCATTTTTCGGAGTTTGGACAGCCTGATGTCGGGGGTGAGGTCCCTCCACGACACTCCCGCTTCCTCCAGGAGCTTTTGGACCTTTTTGTTGTTTCTGATCAGGCGCAGGAGGTCCTCGCCCTTCGGTTTCTTGATCTTCTCCAGGTCGTCGATCTCGCTTCGGGATTTCTTGTTCTTCCTTCGGTTCTTCCCTTTACCCTTAGTTCCTTTTCCTTTCTTGTTTCCCTTGGCTCCATTTCTTTTCCCGTTCTTTCCGTTCTTTCTGGCTCCTTTCTTCCCCCCGTTCTTTCCGTTCTTTCTGGCCCCTTTCTTCCCCCCGTTCTTTTTCTTCCTCTTCATGGCCCTCATCTTCTTGCGCCTCTCCTTTCTCTTCTCCCTCCTCTCCTCCTTCCTTTTGGCTTTCCCCGTGAGCGGCCTCTTGCCCATCCTGGCAGTGGCGTCGTCGAAATCCATGAAGGACGCGGGGATGGCTCCTTCGGTCCCCTCAGGACACTCCTCGTAGTACATGTACTCCCCGTCCTCGAAGGTGTAGCACGGCGACCCCACGAAGTCCTGCAACTGGTAGTATTCTTCGGGTAAATAGGCGTAGTACAGGTAGTCTTCGGGACACTCGTCGTACGCCACAGGTTCATCATCTATGATAAGGATGCACCGACGCCCTTCGAACCTGGCCGGGTCATAGTCATAGTCCCCGTAGCCGTAGTCGTCGTAATAGTAATCGTCATAATAGTCACTGTCGCTGCTGTTCCCATCGCTCTCATAATAGTCCTCGTAGTCGCCGTAGTAGTCGCCATAGTCATCGTAGTAATCGTAGACCTCATTACCCTCGCCATCCGCGTAGTCGTAGTAATCGCCGTAATAATCGTAACTGTCTTCATTCTCCAACTGGTCGCCGTACAGATCATAATACTCGTCCACCGAGAGGGCGTAATCCACATCCTGAGGACAGACTTCACTATATTCCCAATAGTAATCCGAATTCACGAAGAAGCAGGGATCGTCCTCGCCGATTCCTCCTCCTCCTCCTCCATCTCCATCTCCACCTCCTCCTCCTCCTCCTCCATCTCCTCCGTCATCGGTTCCTCCATTCTCGAACTCGTCAAGGGTCATATACATCGGGTTGTTGACGTCATCGGGACAGTCCTCGTGGTAATAGTAGTAATATTCTCCTTCTTCGATGCACGGGTTGAGCGATCCACCACCGCTCCATCTCCACCTCCTCCTCCTCCTCCTCCTCCACCGTCGAGGCTCATGATCGAATCGAAGTTGACGTTTGATTGGTCTTGCTTCGGGTCGAATTCGACGATGAATCCCGATCCTCCCTAAAAAAAATAAATAAAAATATCACGAGTAAGTAAAAGGGAAAATAGGTGTTCGTTTGTACTGATTTTTTTTTTTCTTCATCTGTCTGCCTCTGCCTCTTTCTATCTCTCTCTTTCTCTTTATATTGCTCTCTCTATATCTATCTATCTATCTTTTTCTCTTTCTCTTTCTCTCTCTCTCTCTCTATCTATCTTTTTCTCTCTCTCTTTATCTCTCTCTATCTATCTATCTTTTTCCCTCTCTTTATCTCTCTCTCTCTCTCTCTCTCTCTCTCTCTCTCTCTCTCTCTCTCTCTCTCTCTCTCTCTACTTCCCCCCTTTTCTCCCTTTCTCATTTTTTTACTTTAATTTAGCGAGAGACTGTTCCTCTTGTCTCGATAGATTATTGAAGCAAGGAAGGCAAATGTCTACTTTAAAGACGAGTTGATCGATTATCAGCAAAGGTCAGACAGTCAGTGTCTTATTGGCCATGATAATTTCACATGGCTGCACACGCACGCACACGCTTCATTTCATGTTTTCATCAAGCTCATGCACCCAAGCTCATGCACACGCACCCAAGCTCATTCATGCACACGCACGCACACGCACCCAAGCTCATGCACGCACCACCCAAGCTCATGCACACGCACGCACACGCACCCAAGCTCATGCACGCACACGCACCCAAGCTCATGCAGCACGCACCCAAGCTCATGCACACGCACGCACACGCCCAAGCTCATGCACACGCACCCAAGCTCATGCACACGCACCACCGCAACATGCACACGCACCCAAGCTCATGCACCACGCAAGCTCACTCAGCACACGCACCCAAGCTCATGCACACGCACGCACACGCACCCAAGCTCATGCACACGCACGCACACGCACCCAAGCTCATGCACACGCACCCAAGCTCATGCACACGCACGCACACGCACCCAAGCTCATGCAACACGCACGCACCCAGCTCATGCACGCACACACGCACCCAAGCTCATGCACACGCACGCACACACACCCAAGCTCATGCACACGCACGCACGCACACGCACCACGCAAAGCTCATGCACACGCACACACGCACGCAAGCTCATGCACACGCACCCAAGCTCATGCACACGCACGCACACGCACCCAAGCTCATGCACACGCACGCACACGCACCCAAGCTCATGCACACGCACGCACACGCACCCAAGCTCATGCACACGCACGCACCGCACCCAAGCTCATGCACACGCAAGCTCATGCACACGCACGCACACATGCACTCAAGCTCATGCACACGCACACCACCCACCATACACGACACACGCACGCACACGCACCCAAGCTCATGGCACACACGCACACGCACCCAAGCTCATCACGCACACGCACGCACATGCACAAGCTCATGCACACGCACGCACACATGCACAGCTCATGCACACACGCACACGCACACACACACGCATGCACTCATATACGCATACGCATGCACACAAACACACGCATGCACACGCACCCAACCACATACACACGCACGCACACCTAACCACAAGCAACACAAACAATAACAATAACAATACTACTACTACTACTAATAATAATAATAGTACTAATACTAATAATTAAAGTAATGATGTTAATGATATGACCAAAAAAAATAAAAATAAACGATAGCACACCACCAAGAATGACAACAGTAATTATAATGAAATAATACATTTTCTATTTCTAGTTTGATTTTCACACGCACAGTCATCAGTCTCTTTCCTTATCGGTTACCTTCGTTTCTTCTCTGGCCAGTCACGCACACGCACACGCACACGCACACGCACACGCACACGCACACGCACACGCACACGCACACGCACACGCACACGCACACGCACACACAACACAGACTCAGACATGCACACAGACAAACACACACAGACACACACACACGCAAATGCACACACCTCCGCCCGTGCACTGGCCGTGTTGCACCGTCGCCATGGAGTCCAGCTCTCCGCCGTTCGCAGCCAAGGTGTTACGCAGCTTCTCAAGAGTCTGTTGGAGATGGAAATGGTGGTGGTGAGGGGTGGTGGTTGGGGTGAGGGGGTGGGGGTGGGGGTTTGGGTGGGGTTGGAAATGGTGGTGGTAATGGGGTTGGGGTGAGGTGGTGGTGGTGCGGGTGAAGGGGGTTGGGGTGTGGGTGAGGTGTTGGGGTGGGGGTGAGGTGGTGGTGATGGGGTTGGGGTGGGGGTGAGGTGGTGGTGATGGGAGGTTTGGCGTGGGGGTGAGATGGTGGCGATGGGGGTGGTAGTGGTGGTGGTAAGGTCGGGGTGGGGTTGGTAAGGTTGGGGTGGGGGTGGTGGAGGTCGTGGTGGTGGTAGTAATAGTGGAGGGTGATGGTGGGGTTGGTGGTGGCGGTGATGGTTAAGTTTGGGAGTGGTGGTGGTGACGGTTTTGGGATATTCTTCGGAGTGGTGGTGGTAGAACAGTAAGTGTTGGAGATGATAATGATGGTGATGGAGTGATGAGTCTGTTGAAGAAGGAAATGATGGGGATAATGGCGATGATGTTAGTGTTGGAGAAGGAAAAGATGATGATGACAGAAAGGTGATAAAGGCAAAAATGGAGAATAATATGATTTATTTTAAGCATAATTTATTCCCAAAAAGGAAGTAAATAAATAAAAAGTAAACACAGGCAGAACATAAAAGTGATAATGTGTTAAGACGTTAAGATGAATTACAGACTTAAAAAAATGCTAAATGTAAACAAACCGAAGGCCAAAAATAACAGGTCTTTTAAAATATAAATCAAAAGATTAAATAAGCAAATATCAAGCCTTAAAAAATATCTGGATTATAATTAATAGAAAATGAGACAATAATAATGATAATGATAGCAAGAACACTAATAATACTAACAATAATAACAATAATCATAATAACAAAGAAATAATCATAATAGTAACAATAACAACAACAACGAATTTCAACACCTGAAAAATATATAATCTAAAAGCCATAAACAACGAACGTAAAAGAATATACGAAAAAAGTAATATATACACAAGCACATAGGCCTACCCCAGAACCGATGCCCGTTGACCGACTCAGAATGATCCCCGCCTCCATATGCCCGAACATGGACCTCTTGCACGCCCACAACAACGCCCACGAGTCGTAGCTGACGTCTACAACCTGCATTGCCACGTCTCCGAAGGCGTCTGTGGGTGGGGGAGGGGGGTGTAAGGAGGTTGGAGAAGGGGTGAGGGAGGGGAGTGGAGAAGAGAGGGGAGGGGTGTAGGGAGGTTGGAGAAGGGTGAGGGAGAGGGAAGGGGTGTGGGGAAGTTGGAGAAGGGGTTAGAGAGGGGGTGGAGAAGAGAGGGGAGGGTTGGGGGTGAGGGAGATGGGACAAGGGAGGAGTGGGAAGGGGAAGTTGGAGAACGTGTGAGGAAGGGGGTGGAAGTGAGGGAGGAGAGGGGAGAGATGTTAGGGTGGGAGAAGGGGTGGGTGAGGGGAGTAGTAGGTAAAGGGAGGGCGACGTGTTAGGGGGGTGATAGGGTGAGGGTATCGGTGATGGGTGATGGAGAACAGATGAGTTATGTGGGGGAGTGGAGAAGGGGTAAGGAAGGGAGAAGGGAGATGGGAGAGGGGAGAGAAGGTGAGGGAGGGAGGGTTGGGGTAAGAACGATGTGAAGGTGGAGAAGGGAGAGGAGGGAAGATAGGATGGAGGGTGGAGAAGGGACGAGGGAGGGAGGGGATAGAGGATAACCATATTAGTAAAAAAGATAATAACAATAATGATAATTATTATTTTTATAATGATGATGACGAGGATGATGAGGATGATAATTATCATTATCATCATCATAATAATAATGATAATAATAATAATAATAATGATGATGATACTACTAATAACACGAATGACAAAGAATAATGATACAAAGGAAGCCCGTGGGACACCGCAAAGCCTCGACTTCAACATGGAGGTCGCCAACCCCCTCTGTGTGCTGGGAATGTTGGTGTTTTAATTACTCGGAGCACCAAAGAAGCGTGCAAATTTGGATACGTTATAGATCATCATCCAGGCAAACTTAACACGTACACGCACATCTGAATCCTTTCGCATGTAGACGTATCATGCGACATACCAATCAACAAGAGAAAGAAAGACATAAAGAATGAAAGAAAAGGATGAAAAAATGAAAGAAAGGGGTCACTTAACCTAAATATATCACGCATATCTGAATCCATTCGTAAACAGACGTGCCGTGCAACTTCCCAATTAACAACAGAGAGAAAGGCATAAAGAATGAAATAAGGGTCGAAAGAATGAAAGAAAAGTCACGTTACGATTAATGAATGATAATGGCTTTACTCTCAAGGAGGTAGAGGTCAGAGAGGAGAGATAGTTTATCATCGGAGCGTGTTATCGGTGTAGATAAGGTCGTACGAGTACTTTTGTACCGGCGGTCTCTGAGTTAGCCATTGCGCTCGCTTTCTTGGGGGAAAAATACATGAGGTGACTTTGGGTGAAACTCCTTTAAAAAAAAAGTTATATACTGTTTGATAAATGAAAATTTCCAGGTATTTTATAAGTATTCATGGTAAGATATTTATATTTCCTTCCTACCGTCTCCGGGTAGCTCGTCTGACTCGAAATAGAAATGAAAAACTATAAATGAACAGACGAAAAAATAAAGAGATGTGGACAGCTATATAGCAACGGAAATGTAACCATAATTATCATTCTTAATTTCCAGAAAGAACGCGACAGAGAAACAGACCGGTAAACCACAGAAAAAATATATACAATTATCTTTAGTTCATTCAAGGCGCGACAACGATATTGACAGAAAAGAAGATAGCATAAGAAAACGGCAAAATAAAAGTAACCTTAAACATTATCATCATCATAATTTTACCTAATAACAACAACTACTACAAAACGATCAAACAATATTGCAATCAAATTCATTATCACCAAATTATCCAAGTCGCGACGCGCAGTATGTATGCCCTTCTCTCACTTGTGCCATTAACGGAGGCACCATCCCCCCCTTGCCCTCCCCTCCCTCCCTCTCCCCTCCCAGACCCCTCGTAACTATCTTAATTACTCTCCTCTCCTCCTCCCTTCTCCCCTAACCCCTCCCCTCCTTCCTATTTCTCACCCCCTCCTCCTCCCCTTCTATTTCTCACCCTTCTCCTCCTCCTCCCCTTCCTATTTCTCACCTCCTCCTCCTCCCGTCCTATCTCCCCTCCTCCTCCTCCCATTACCATCCCCCTGCTCCCCCTCCTTCCCATTCCACATTTCCTTTGTCTTAATTATCTCTTGGAAACTGGTGCCGCCTCCATTACCAAGGGAATAATAATAAAGTCCTCTTTTCAGATCTTGTTGTGTGTCTGTCTGTGTGTCTGTGTGTCTGTCGCTGCCTCTTGTTTGCCCGTCTATCGCTCTTTATCTTTATCTGTTGGCTTGTTTGTTCGTTCGTTCGTTCGTCTGTCTCTCTCCTCTCTCTCTCTCTCTCTCTCTCTCTCTCTCTCTCTTCTCTCTCTCTCTCTCTCTCTCTCTCTCTCTCTCTCTCTCTCTCTCTCTCCTCTCTCTCTTCCCTTTCTCTCTCTCTTCTCTCTTTCTTCTCTCGTCTTCTCTCTTTCTCTTTCCTCTTTTCTCTCTCTCTCTCTCTCTCTCTCTCCTTCTCTCTCTCTCCTCTCTCTCTCTCTCTCTCTCTCTCTCTCTCTCTCTCTCTCTCTCTCTCTCTCTCTCGCTTCCTCCCACCCTCTCTCTTCCTCCCTCCCACTTTCTCTCTTCCTCGCTCCTCCTTCTCTCCATTCCCCTTTTCTCTCTCTATCTTCTCTCCCTTCTTTTCTCTTCCCCCTCCCTCCCTCCTCCCTCCCCCTATCTATTGAAGCGACTAGTTACTTCTAGAAACTTCCACCATTTCATATCTTATTACCTTCCGTTATCTGATTATCACGTTATCTTTAATTCTCTCGATTCCCCGTGTTATCACGCTGCTCCTCGTCTTCCCCGTCTCTCCCTCTTCCTTCTTTCCTTAGTTTTTCCTTCCTGTATCCTCGCTCGTTCCTTCCTCCTTTTGTTTTTTCCCTCCCGAGATTGAAGGAGATATAGAGAGAAGATAGATGGATGGATGGATGGATGGATGGACAGATAGGTAATGAGAGAGAGAGAGAGAAAAGTGTGTGTGTATGTGTGTGTGTGTGTGTGTGTGTGTGTGTGTGTGTGTGTGTGTGTGTGTGTGTGTGTGTGTGTGTGTGTGTGGTGTGTGTGTGTGTGTGTGTGAGTGTGTGTGAGTGTGTGTGTGTGTGTGTGATGTGTGTGTGTGTGTGTGTGTGTGTGTGTGTGTGTGTGTGTGTGTGTGTGTGTGTGTGTGTGTGGTGTGTGTGTGTGTGTGTGTGTGAGAGAGAGAGAGAGAGAGAGAGAGAGAGAGAGAGAGAGAGAGAGAGAGAGAGAGAGAGAGAGAGAGAGAAAGAAAAAGAAAACCCAGTAGGTAAAAAACCCTACCCAATATATATATATATAATATATATATATATATATATATATATATATATATATATATAATATATATATATTATATATGTATATATATATATATATTATATATATATATATATATATATATATATATATATATATATATATATATATATAATATATATAATATATATAATGTATATATATATATATATATATATATATATATATATATATATATATATATATATATATATATATTATATATATATTATATAATATATATATATATAGTATATATATATATATATATATGTATATATATATATATATATATATATATATATATTATATATATATATATATATATATATGTATATATATATATATATATATATATATATATATATATATATATATATATATATATATATATATATATATATATATATATATATATATAAAGATAAGACGAGGAAGAGAAGCATAAGTAGTTAGATAGACAGATTGATTAATAGATAGGCAGGTAGATAGATAGATAGGCAAATAGACAGACAGACAGACAAGTACATAATTACCTAAATGAATGATGAGATCAATAACGGTATAAGTATCGATCGATTAAATATATCAAATCGATTAACAGAGACAAAGAAAAGGAAAACAAAAGGGTGACAGGGAAGACACATAGAAAACAGAATATTAACAAAACAATAACAATATAACAAATAAATTCATACGATAAAAAGGGGAAAAACGCGATATTAGAATTCTGTGAATATTAGGGAAAGTTGCACGCGAAAATAAATGAATAAAAAATGGCTGCGTTCTTCCACACAGCTCAAATTTGTGTATATTTCTCATATAATATTAGTCAGCAGCGTGTACGTATCCATGAAACTCACTGAAACAACATTAGAGAGAGAGAGAGAGAGAGAGAGAGAGAGAGAGAGAGAGAGAGAGAGAGAGAGAGAGAGAGAGAAGAGAGAGGAGAGAGAGAGAGAGAGGAGAGAGATAGGATGGAGGGGGGGAGAAGAAGAGGGAGAGAAAGAGGGCGAGAGGGGGGGGGGGGAGAAGAAGAGAAATGAGAGACAGAGAGAGAAAGAGGAAAAATGAGGGAAAGGGAGGGAAAAAGGAGGGAGGGGGGAGAGGGAGAGATGAAGGGGGACAGGGAGACAGGGACGAAGAGGGAGGGAGGAAGGAAGAAAGAAAGAAGAAAGAAAGAAAGAAAGA
>NW_020870091.1:1091553-1099053 GCF_003789085.1 Penaeus vannamei | reverse complement strand
GGCGGGTAGGTGAGAGGGAGGGAGAGAGGGTGGATGAAAGGGTGGCTGAGTGGGAAGTAGGAAAGGAAGGATGGATGGTGGATGGATGAATGAATGGATGAATGAATGGGATGGATGGATGGATGGATGGGATGGATGGATGGATGGATGGATGGATGGATGGATGGATGGATGGATAGGTAGGTAAATAGGGAGAGAGGTAGATTGGAAGGTAGGCAAGTTGGTAGGTAGGATAGCAAGAAAAAAAGGTTTATAGATACAGTTTTCTTTTAAATTAAAACGTAACTAGGCAATAGAAATACAAAAAAAGATACACAATTACAACATTTTCCACACACTTAACTTCCCTCACCTTCCTGTACTGTCCACACCTGAATCGACATCCCTGTGCATGTTTATATAAAATCATGCACCTCCATTACTCAATTACTGTCTCTCATGGCATGGAGGGTTATGTGTACATGGATATTCATGACCAATTTTCCCAGTATTTTCTCTCCCCCCCCCCCTTCTGAAGACGAGAGCGAGTGTTGAGATTTCCCGAGTGGGCCCACTTGCAACTTGGGGAGAGCTGCAACCGTAGGCTTATTTGTGCATTAGTTTGCTTGTTTGTGTGTGTGTTTGTTTGTGTGAATGTTGTTTGTGTGTGTGTTTGTTTGAGTGTGTGTTGTTTGTGTGTGTTGTGTGTGTGTGCGTGTATATGTTTGCTTGTGTGTTGGTGTGTGTGTGTGTGTTGTATACGTTTGAGTGTTGTGTTGTGTGTGTGTGTATGTGTGTATGTGTGTTGTGTGTGTGTGTGTGTGTGTGTGTTGTGTGTGTGTGTGTGTGTGTGTGTGTGTGTGTGTTGTGTGTGTGTGTGTGTTGTGTGTGTTGTGTGTGTTGTGTGTGTGTGTGTGTGTGTGTGTGTTGTGTGTTGTGTGTGTGTTGTGTGTGTGGTGTGTGGTGTGTTGTGTGTGTGTGTGTGTGTGTGTGTGTGTGTGTGTGTGTGTGTGTGTGAATATGCTGTACATGGGCAAAAAAGACATGAAAGCATTGGTGTGTAAGCAAATAAGTGTATATAAATAAACAGGGACAGAGATAAAACAAGATTACTATAGTTATTCCGGGACACGTACATGCATACAGACATATATACATACGCACACATACATACTCACGCAAACCACACAACACGCCACGGACACAATAGACACACACACACACACACACACACACACACACACACAACAACACACATACACACACACACACACACACACACACACACACTCACACACACCACACACACACACACACACACACACACACACACACACTTACACACACACACACACACACACACACACACACACACACACACACGAACACACGCACACACATACAAAACACCACTACACATACACACATACCACACACACACACACACACACAACACACACACACAAACAAACACACAACATTACACACACACACACACACACACAACACCACAAAACGAACGCCTTTACAAATGTCACGAGAAAAAAATATTTAAAATTACCGAGTCTAGCTGGCTTTCTGAAAAGACTGCTTGTTAAAAAATTCATTAAGCATATTCAAAATTTTCATGTAATGTCCGCGTGCAAAGTATATAGATGTGCGTGTATGTGCGTGTGTGTGTGTGGTGTGTGTGTGTGTGTGTGTGTGTGTGTGTCTGTGTGTTGTGTGTGTGTGTTGTGTGTGTGGTGTGGTGTGTTGTTGTGTGTTGTGTGTGTGTGTGTGTGTGTGCCGTGTGTGTGTGATTCGTGAATGTGTTGCGAATATTTGTATGTTCGTTATGCACGTGTCAGGTAAGTAATTTACAGAATCATATAATTTGCATATACGACTGTCTGTCTGCATGTGTATACATATGTATCATATAAGTATGTACTATACGTTGATATGTATGTACGACTTACATATGTATAAATCTATATCAGTGCATAAGTATGTATGTTGCATGTAAATTATTACATACGTACATTCGTAGTATGTAAATACATACGTGCGTACGTATGTATTATATGAATGTGTGCATGCATGAATTTATGTATAGTATGTATGTATATATGTATGTATCTATGCATGTTATGTATGTATGTTTGACGTAATGGATGATGTATTATGTTTTCGTATTCACGTATGTATCTATGAATGTATGTTTGGATGGATGATTAAAATTACGTCTATCTAATTTCCTTGTTGGGAAATCGTACCAAAAACACCTTTGATATACCTTGATATCCCTTTAATGAGATTTTCAAGTTGTTTCCCTTCCCAACTCCCCCCACCCACCCCCCTCCCCCACTAAACACCGGTGTGGTAAGACCCTCCCTTCCCCCTCCCCCTCCCTTCTGTCCTTTCACTCCCCTTACAATATTCCTCATTTTTCCGCTTCCTTACTCATATTTTCATCTTCCTCATAATTTTGTCTTTCTCCCTCATCCTTTCCTCTTCCACCCTTATCCTTTCCTCGTTTTCACTCATATTTTCGTCTTTCTCCCTCATACTTTCCTCTTCCCTACCTTATATTTTCATCTTCCTCATCCTTTCCTCTTCCCTCATATTTTTGTCTTTTTCTCATATTTTGTCTTTCTCAAATTTTTGTCTTTCCCCTCATATTCTCCTCTTCCTAATACTTGGTCTTTCTCCCTCATATTTTCCTCTCCCTACCTTATATTTTCATCTTCCTCATGGTTCCGTCTTTCTCCCTCATATATCCTTTCGGCTTCACCCTCATAATCTTTATCTTCTACATACTTTCCTCCTCCCTCCTCTTCTCCCTTCCTTCCTCATACTTTCCTCTTTCTCCGTCAATTTTGTCTTTCTCCTCTCCCCCCTCATACTTTCATCTCCCTTATTCTCTTCTCATTTTAACACCTCCTTCCCCCCCTCCCTTTCCCCTACCCCTTACTTCCTAATACTCCCTCATCTCATCACTTTTCTTTTTAATTCTTCTTCATCTTCATCTCCCTTTACCCCTCACCCTTCACCAACTCCTCCAAACCCTCCCTCACTTCTCCCTCAATTTCCACCCTTCCCCAACTACCCACCTAAAGCCACCCCCTCCCCTCCTTCCCTCCCTTCCTCTTTCCCCTTCTCACTATACCCTTTCCTCTCCTCAGTAATTCCCCTTTACCATCCGTACGTATCTCCCCCACCCCTCCCCATTTCCCATTATTCCTCATCGTAACCCCTTCTCCCACTTTCTCTTTACCCCTCCCATCATCTATCTATTAAGCCTCATCAAATCCCAACCCCCTACCTCCCTCCCTTCATTCCTCCTTCCAAGCCCCTTTTCCTCCCTCTCCCTTCAACCCCCCCTCATCCCTTCCTTCACCCCCCACCAAACTTCCATCCCTTCCTCTCCTTCAACCCCTATTCAAACCCCCCTCTCCCCCCTACCACCCTGCCTTCACTCCCCATCAAAACCCCCCCTCCTTTTCAACCCCCCTCCCCCAACTCCCTTTCCCATCCCTTCACCCCGCCCCTCAACCCCCGTTCCCCACCTTTCCTTCCCCGCCCCTCAACCCCCACCCCCCACCCCCTCAACCCCCATCCTCCCTTCCCTCCCCCTCCTCCCTTTCCCTCAACCCCCATTCCCCACCCTTCCCTTCCCACCACCTCCCTTCCTTCCCCCCCACCTCCCTCACCCCCATTCCCACCATCCCTCCCCCCACCTCCCTTTCCCCCCCTCCCTTCCCCCCCCCCTCCCTCAACCCCCATTCCCCACCCTTCCTTCCCACCACCTCCCTTCCCCGCCCCCCCCCCCCCCTCCCTCAACCCCATTCCCCACCCTTCCTTCCCACCTTCCCTCCCCCTCCTCCCTCAACCCCCATTCCCACCCTTCCTTCCCACCACCTCCCCCCCCTCCTCCTCAACCCCATTCCCCACCCTTCCTTCCCCACCCCCTTCCCCCCCCTCCTCCTCAACCCCATTCCCACCCTTCCTTCCCACCACCTCCCTTCCCGCCCCCCCTCCCCCTCCTCCCTCAACCCCCATTCCCCACCCTTCCTTCCCCCCACCTCCCTTCCCCGGCCCCCTCCCCCTCCTCCCTCAACCCCCATTCCCCACCCTTCCTTCCCACCACCTCCCTTCCCCCGCCCCCCTCCCCCTCCTCCCTCAACCCATTCCCCACCCTTCCTTCCCACCACCTCCTTCCCCGCCCCCCCTCCCCTCCCTCCCCTCAACCCCATTCCCCACCCTTCCTTCCCCACCTCCCTTCCCCGCCCGCTCAACCCCACCCTCAACCCCCATCCTCCCTTCCCCTCCCCCCTCCTCCCTTTCCCTCAACCCCCCATTCCCCACCCTTCCTTCCCCCCGCCTCCCCCCACCCCCTAAACCCCCATCCTCCGTCCCCCCTCCCCCCCCCCTCCCTCCCCCGGTGCGTGACATACTCCAAGCCAGGAATCGCGAATTACGTGCCCTTGCATAGGCAGCAGGGTGATTATGTCTTCATTATGAATAAACGTGTGAGTGAGAGGTGTTCTCTTTGTTCATGTTCTCTTTTTTTTTATTCGTTATTCGAGTTTTCGCGTGTGTGCATTGCTTGTCTTTTTCTTTTGTTTCTTTCTTGTTTTTTTTTTTTTTTTGGGGGAAGGGGGTCCTTTTGATTTTTTCTTTCCTCTTTCTCTTTCCTTTCTTTTCTCTCTCTTTCTCTCTTTCCTCTCTCCCTTCCCTGTTTCGCTCTCTCTCCCACTCTCTCTCTCTCTCTCTCTCTCTCTCTCTCTCTCTCTCTCTCTTCTCTCTCTCTCTCTCTCTCTCTCTCTCTTCTCTCTCTCTCTCTTTCTCTCTCTCTCCCACTCTCTTTATTTTTCTGTCCTCTTTCTTTTTTTTTTTCTCTCCCTCTCTCTCTCCTTCCTGCTTTCGCTCTCTCCCACTCTCTCTCTCCCACTCTCCTCTCTCCCACTCTCTCTTTTTTCTTTCTCTCTCTCATCACTTTTCTCTCTTATCTCTCTTACTCTCTTCCACTCTCTCCTTCTGTCTCCCACTTTCTTGTCAGGATTTTTGTAGTCCCCGACTTGGTGATGTTTGGAGACCCGTGGGCTGGTTTCAGGCTTTTATTGATGGGGATGGGTGTCGGAGGCTGGTGGCGTGGGCGAGGGCTGTGTCGTCGTGCACAGGGGGTCCGGGCAGGGGGTTCCGGGCAGGGGGGTCCCGGGCAGGGGGTTGGCGGCAGGGGCGATGGTGACCCCGGGAGGAGACGGCGTCGAGGGGAGACGTGTCGAGTGGAGTGGAGGCGACCCCAGTAAGGAAGCGCTCGGCTGTGACTCGAGGTGGAGTGTTGTGTAGAGGTCAGGAGCGGGTCAGAGGTCACGGACGCTGGGGCGTGGCTAGTCGGTCATTGGTCATTCGCAGCGGTTTGGGCGTGATCTTCGGAGGGGCGTCTGACCACTCTCAGACGAGCGGTCAGACGGCCCTCCGAAGGTCACGCCATAACCACTGTAGGTTGACCAATGATTGACTGGCCACGCCCCAGCGGTTGGGGCGTCACCTTCGGTCTGACCACTCTCAGACCTCCATCTCCTTCTCTCTCCCTCTCTCTCTTTCTTTCTCCCACCCTCTTTCTCTTCCTCTCTTTCTCCCTCTCTCTTCCCCCCCCCCTCTCTATCTTCTCCTCTCTCTCTCTCTCTCTCTCTCTCTCTCTCTCTCTCTCTCTCTCTCTCTCTCTCTCTCTTTCACTCCTTCCCTCCCTTTCTCCCTCTTTCTCCCTTTCCCTTTCTCTCTCCTTCTCTGCCTTCTCGTTTTCGTTCTTTATCTTACGTCTTATTCCCCTTTTTATTTGTCTATTGAATTTCCTTACTAATGCCCTTTCTCTGTTCTTCACGTATCCTTATCTTATCTTTTATTCCTCCCTTCCCTCTTCTCTCTTCTCGAACTCTACCATCTCACTAATTATATCTTCATCAAGACAAATGGCGATATTTTTATATACATATTCTATAATCAACTTTCAAAAACACTTGTTCTTTACTATTCTCTTCATACCCCATTATCATTATCAAAAACCAACATTATCACAATCATCATCATCATTATTACTATTATTCATTCACACATTTCCTCCTTCTCATTATCATTATTCTTTCATCAATCGCATTCAAACATTTTCTCTGATTACGTGAAATAAATTATACGAGCTTATAAATCGCCAAATATAACCTCACTTAACAGTACATTATCAAAATTAATAATGATAATAATAACTATAGTAATAATAGTAAAAACAATAACAATGATAATAGTGACAACAATGAGAATAATAATAACATAATCATAATGATCATAATAATAATGATTATAATAATAATAATTATTATTATAATAATAATAATAATGGTGATAATAATAATAATAATAATAATAACAATGATAACAACAATAAAATAATAACAATAATAACAATAATAATAACCTTTATTATCATCATTACCATTATTATATTAATAATGATGATAATAATAATAACAATGATAAAAACAACAACAACAACAACAATGATAATAACAACAACAACAACAGAAAAAGTGACAAAAAAAACGAAAACAAAACTCATCCCATAACACACCCTGATTAGTACCCAGCTTGTGCAATCGCGCAAGTTGCAAGCGTCACGCACATACACTCGCTGTTGCGTTGCGTTCAGAACTGCTCCAGAAAGATATGTATCACGAGCATGTATCACACGCATCAGGGGGGGGGGGGGGGGGGGATACGCTGTTTGGAAAGGGGGTAGATAGAGGGAAAGGGGTGAGAGACGGAGGTGTGTGAACGGAGATGGGGAAATGAGTGAGGGAGGGAAGGGAGGGAGAGGGGGAAGGAGGTGATGAGGAGAGAGAGAGAGGTAGAGGGGAGAGGAAGGGGAAGATAAGGAGCGAGAGAGGGAGGGAGGGAGGGAGGGAGGGAGAGGAGGGAGGGAGGGAGGAGGGAGGGAGGGAGGGAGCAGGGAGGGAGGGAGGGGGAGGGAGGGAGGGCAGGGAGAGAGAGACAAATAGAAAGAGGAAAAGAGAGACACAGAGACAAAGAGAGAAAGAAATGTAAAAGAAAGAGAAAACGAAGGAGAAAAAAATGGAAAAAATGAAAGAGATAAAGAGAGAAAGGGATATAGACAGAAAAATAAAGCGAAAAAGAAAAAAAGGAAGAGAATAATAGACAGACTGAGAGAAAAAGAGAAAGGAGGCAGAGATAGAAAGAAAAAGAGAAAATGAAAGAAAGTCAGAGAAAAAGAGAGCGAGCAAAGAAAACGAGGAAAAAAGAAAGAGAGAGAAATCAAAAGGGAAAGAGAGAAAAAGAAAAGAGAAGAAAGAGAAAGAAAAACAGGAAAAAAGGAAGAAAGAAGAAAATAAAAAAGAGGATATCAGATAGAGAACAAGAGAAAATGAGTAAAAGAGAAATCAGAAAGAAAAAAGAGACATCGATAGAAAGAAAGAGAAAAAGAGAGACAATCAGAAAGATAAGAGAAAAAAGAAGACAGCGAGA
>NW_020870091.1:1084053-1086553 GCF_003789085.1 Penaeus vannamei | reverse complement strand
ACTATCATTATCATATCATATTATTATCATCATTATTTCATCGTCAATTCATTATTAATTATCAAATTATTAGTGTGTTGATGATGATGAGAAGGATGATAATGTTGATGATAATGATAACGATAAAAATATGATAAAGAAGAGGAATGAAAATAATAAAAATGATAATGATGATAGGAAGAATGAAGATGATAATCATAATAACAATAACTACAATAATGATACTAACAGCAATACTAAAAGCACACTTACCTTATCCATGTTGAAATCCTTAACGACAGGCATCCCCGGGCATTGTCCAGTCTCGAACTTGAAGGACGAAACGCAGGGAAACCACCAAGTCATCAGTAACCCCCCCGCCAGAATTAACCCAGAAAACCCCATTATTCTTCTGCTGACAAACCCCATAATTCGTGACAGCTTCCATTGGAGAACCTCGGCGCAGATTCTCGTGGGGGATGAATGCGACTTTCAGATCCGCATCGTCTTCTGCATGATTTAGAAGTTAAGGAAGATGCAGGGACGAGTGCGCGACATGATGGCTCGGGGTGAAGCGTTTGACTGACTGGTTCGACTCGCTCGTGGTTCCTGGTTTGAGGTTCCTGTCTCTCTCTCTCTCTCTCTGTCTGTCTGTCTTTTTCCAGAACTTCCGGTCATTCATGGATACAGACGGATGTAGCGTCACTTTACACTTTATTTTAGTCGCGCAGTACAATACATATGCAGTTGCTATTCTTGTCGTTGGTTTTTGGAAAACAGTTACGGTTTCAGAATATTGACTTTTCTATGGTCGGTTTGTCATTCTTTTTTGTCAACTATGGATTCATACTTATTAGTAATAGCAATAAGGGATTATACAATAATTAATAATATTTTTATGGTTACTACTCGTTTTAACACCATTAGACCGGTCATTTTGTTATTATGCATCATAATTGTTCATTATCACTATCATTTTATAGGTATTATTGTTAGTATTGATTTCACTGCTATCAATATTATCAATAGTGTTATTATATTTCATAGTAATAGTGGTACCAAGTGAACTATATTTCCCGTTTTTAACGTACGAACTTAAGAAATAACAGGATAATGATAATGGTACTTAACCATATGTGGGCTTCTTGCAGCCTACATCGACCTCAAGAGAGCTTTTGACTTGGTGCATCGAATCATTATGGAGGATCCTGAGACTTATAGGAATTCAGACACGGATTATTGGTTTAATAGCAATCCTATATACTGGTACTGATGATGCTGTAAAGTGTGGTGGGGCCTATCGAACTTCTTCCCTGTTAACTCAAGAGTGAGGCAAGGCTGCGTCCTTGCACCAACGCTTTTCAACACCAGAGCTACTGTCCAAAGTAACTGTGGAAGCACAAAATTGGACAATATCAAGGTCACGGACCTCGACTTTCTGACGATGTTATTCTATCTGAATCTGTGGAATCTCTGATGGCGGCTCTTGATGCATTCAGCAATGAGGCGAAGCCACTGAGCTTAGAGGTCTCCTGGACCAAGCGAGAGCTTTACAGAACATGGTAGCGCACTCTTTGTCTCTGGGCTGTCAGACTAGGAAATCAGTAGATGGATTGGTCTGGCTGTGTTGAACTTTTTCGTTACATTTCTCACTCCATTTTTGCATGTGTACTTTTGTGATCGAGTTAAATGAACTATATATATATATATATATATATATATATATATATATATTATATATATATATATATATATATATTATATAATATATATTATAATATATATGTATGTATGCATGGCTGCATGTATATACACAAAGCTAAAAGAACGAAAGAACAAGAAAACACACGAATATGACGAAGGTCTTTTCACATACACACACAAACTCACACACATGCACACACAAACACACATACAGACACGAACACACACACACACATATATATAGTCTGTGTGTGTGTGTGTGTGTGTAGCCCTCCAATCCGTTCAGTTGTCATTGAGTATTCGCATCAGCTTCCATGAGTCAAAGTTGAATCATCCCGTAGTCAAGAATGCAGGTTTCATATCAAACATGCTACAGTTGTTCAACAAGGTAAATTAACATGGTGATGATGTATGCATTACACTCATATTTCTTTAATCTAGGAAATCATATTATATCATCGAAAGTTACAAACTTCCAGGATATGGTTACTGTGGCAGAATAAAGTGCTCAGTAAAAGGGTATATATTTGTACGCCAACTACTTCAGTCTTTTCTGACGGCTTACTCTTTAAATTTTAGAACTTTTATTGGTATTATTGATAATATAAAAAGTTTCAAATCACTATTTTTTTATTATAACATTACCCCTAAAGGTCAATTTGTCATTTAACAAAAGCAATTGTTAGTATGTCCCAGTATACTTTCAAACTGAATAGTTTAGTTACATATATCTATATTCAAATGTGCATTGAAATGTTAATAATCATGCCATGCTGAATCCTTCTGAATTCTTATATTTAATAAATGACAGCAGATA
>NW_020870091.1:1039053-1064053 GCF_003789085.1 Penaeus vannamei | reverse complement strand
AAGTTTGAAAAAAGTTAAAAGTTAAGTACAGAACACTGTCTTGCCTCACAAGCTATGCCTGTTTGTCATGTTTATCTCTTTGCAGTTTTTACATTTTCCTTCATTTTTTATAAGGAAGAGTAAAGAAAAGACGAGAAGAAAAAAATATGCAATCAAATATATGATTAATATCCAATCGAAGTAGGGTCACAATTAATGCATGTACATTAATTATATGGTATCTTGTATATATATATATATATTATAATATATATTATATATATATATATATATATCTATATATTTATATTATTCATTTTTATATACCATGGACAATATTGTTGTTGTTTTTCGTTCAGAGGTCTAACTTTCAATTTATTCATTCTCTCTAACAATCAATAGCGATATTCATGAACTCAAGAAATTGATATATGACATAAATTCATATCTGACAAAGTTTTCTATGCTATTTTGCCACTGGTACTGATATATGTAGGCCTACAAGTAGCTACAAAAGTCAAAAGATAATCAGTAAATACTTACCTAGGTGCAGGTTAAGCGTAGTTTCATTCCTATATAGTTTTCTCATTTTATTATTTTTTCTATCATTATCATCCATGTAAGATGTACAAATAAAGGAAATTAAACGTATTATTTTAGTGTTTACTATCATCATTGTCATTATTCCTATCCATCATTCAATTAATACCATCGTTATTATCCCCATTGTGACATTTATTATCATTTACAATAAAGGATAAAAGAAAGAAAGAAAAAACACGAAATTACAAGCAGGTGTCCAGAACCGGATGCATGAGTAATGTTAATGCAAAAAATATGCAAAGGCTGTAAATAATCATAAATAAACCAATCAGTGCGATGTTCTTCCATATAACTACAGGAAATTATCCCTTTTCTTTTGATCTTTGATATAACGAAACGAAAAGCTAAAACAAAAATGAAATGAAATGAAGAAAAGTGTGAGAACTAGCGAACTATCTTTTTTTTTTTTCTACTAACCTATTTCCACGGTCAAAGCAAACAGTAATTTTCGATTGTCGCTTCGTATCTTGAAAAATATAACTTACCAAGTCTACATGTCTTAAGGAATAAAGAATTTCGTGGAAAAATACATGCATATTGGAGCCTGTATTGATTTACAGCTCGTGTATTGAATTACTGCATTTCAGTTCTTCCAGACACGCTATAGGCATTGCAAAACAGTTACGTAACAGAACGCTGTCCTCTCTTTTTCTTTATATAAGATCATCCATGTTTAACATGCATGTGTTTCTACCATTTCAGAAGACTATTCTACTCCATTTATAAATTATCACCACAATAGAGAACGAATCTAACCTCATTTGCTCAGCAAGTACCATCATCGCATGCAGTTCAAGGTTAAACCACGATCTTCGCTATGCCGATATTTATTATTGATGGTTTCCTACTTATTCCAGCCTTCCAAGAAGAGGTGCCAGTCTCACAGCTGCAGACGAAAAAGATTAAAAGGAAGTCTGCTTTTCATGTTGTAAGCTTGGGTTAAATCGACGCAAAAGTCCAAAATTCTTATTTGTTAGTAATTTCATGCATGTCACCAATCCATTTTCTAAATCAATGCATAAATATCCCTCGAACACAGAACTCTAAATTGCTGTACGATTAATGAAAAAAAGGTCAGATACAAACTATTTTCGCCCAAGGGTGAGGAAAAGAGAGGGTGAGGGAGAGAGAGGGAGAAGGAAAGAGAGAGAGAGAGAAGGAAAGAGAATAGAAGGGAGAGAGAGAACGAGAGAGACAGACAGACAGAAAAGGAGAGAGAGAGAGAAGAAAGAGAAAGTGAAAGAGAGAGAGAGAGAGAGAGAGAGAGAGAAGAGAGAGAGGAAAAGAGGAGAGAAAGAAACGAAAAGCACAGGCCTCCACACGCCAAGCAGCAGCAACTACCACTAAAGGTTCATGACTGGGATATTAAATGTCACTCTCAACAACCGAGGCGGGAACACCTGGAGGAGATGACTTCCTATTACAGACCTCATGAGTCGAGGATATGTGTGGAGAGAGAGAGAGAGGAGAGAGAGAGAGAGAGAGAGGAGAGAGAGAGAGAGGAGAGAGAGAGAGAGAGAGAGAGAGAGAGAGAGAGAGATAGAGAGAGAGAGAGAGAGAAGAGAGAGAGAGAGAGAGAGAGAGAGAGAGGAGAGAGAGAGAGAGAGAGAGACAGGGACAGAGAGAAAAGGCGGAAGGAGAGAGAGGGGGAGAGAGACGCAGAAGAAAGAAACAGCCAGAAGGAAAGCTGTGACAAGCAGAGTCTTTGATTGACATGCATCGCGAGTATAAGACCTAATACTGAGAAATATTTGAGAAATGGAGATATATGAATATGTAACACAGGTGGAATATGAAATAAACACTTTCAATTTTAAAATGAAGAAAATCCCAAGAACTCGACAGACAGACAAAGAGGGGTAGCCAATGAAGGAGTTAAATTGATGACTGGATTAATATATTTAACTCTAAACGTCCATATATATAGTTATGATGACTTAAATATCTAACTGAATTATACTAAAATAATGAAATTATCCTTCATTAAAATACAATTGTAAATCATTTACTATCACGCTGAATTATTCATCTTTACTGATGAATATATCTGTTCTATACACACATTATTATGTTAATGAAGAGAAATTCAAACACACACGAGCATAAATATCTACTTTTGAGATAAATAAATTCCAGCCACTGTCATGTTCATGATTATGATTTTCACGAAATTGTGTTTGATTTTATAGTCTGTTTATCTTTAATATGCTTTTTTATCATTACACCCTTGATCAATAAAATAATGATGGTAGACGATTCCACAAGGTAAAAGGGTATTGCATGGTCGTTCCTTATAATTACCATAACTATAATAGCAATTATGCAAAAAAAAGAGAAATATATCTATAAAACACTTACTGAAACATGGCACACAGGATAAAATGAAATAACTAAACACAAACAGCGTATTTACCATGCATTGGACTTCAATTTTTGCAATGTGGAAACTGCGCAATCCAAGCAGTTGCCGATTTAGACACGAATATCTCCAAATACAACCTCCTTACTGTAATATCTCTACCCACAACGACACAACTCCACCAATAATGAAAGACCATCTTATAAACGAAAGCAATTCACTAAAATGACACTAAATTAACTCAGAAGAAAATAAAAAACGTAAATGTACATTCGGAAACCCATTACACGACTAGGGCTCAGCTAGATCACATGTCACACTTAGGGATTTAAACTAGAGGAAAACACACGCTCGCGCAATTTCTCTCTCTCCTTGTCCCTTTTCCGCAAATTATATATCCGGTTTTTGTGTGCCTTGTGCTGCCTTTGTTGGGTGATTTTTGCATAAACTGGTAAGTACAGATTTATTTCGTAAGTTCTTGTGGATTTGCGTGTGACTAGGGTAGATTAAAGTGTGCAAGATTTCGCAAATTCGTGGATGGTATAATCTGTAAGGATTATACATATCCTCTAACCCTTTTATTTACCTTAACATGATCTACCGGGCAAAATACTTAACGCTACATTTATACAGATTTTACAACCGCAAATAGCGAAGGAAATGAACGTAAAGACGAAATTTGAACGCCAGAAAAAGGGACTAAGGACAGGTTAGAGCAAGACCAAGTGACCCGGAGTTTTCGAGGGAGAAAATCGATAACATCTGTGTCAATTAGAAAGCTGATGAAGTGTGCTGATTATTTTGGTCCTTTGCACGTGTGTGTGTGTGTGTGGTGTGGTGGTGGGTATTTGTGGTGGAGTGGTGTGTGTGTGTGTGTGGGGTATTCTGTTGGTGTGTGTGTGTGTTGTGTTATTCTGTTGTGTGTGTGTGTGGTATTCTGTGTGTGTGTGTGTGTGTGGTATTCTGTGTGTGTGTGTGTGGTATTCTGGTGTGGGTGTGGTGTGGTGTGTGTGTGGTTTCTGTGTGTGTGTGTGTGGTGTATTCTGTGTGGTGTGTGTGTGTGTGTGGTATTTGTGTGTGTGTGTGTGGTGTGTGTGTGTGTGTGTGTGTGTGGTGGTGTGTGTTGTATTCTGGTGTGTGTGTGGTATTCTGTGTGTGTGTGGTGTGTGGTATTCTGTGTGTGTGTGTGTGTGTGTGTGTGTGTGGTGTGTGTGTTGTATTCTGTGTGTTGTGTGTGTGGTGTGTGTGTGTGTGTGTGTGTGGTATTCTGTGTGTGTGTGTGTGTGTGGTGGTATTCTTGTGTGTGTGTGTGTGTGTGTGTGTGTGTGTGTGTGTGTGTGTGTGTGTGTGTGTGTGGTATTCTGTGTGTGTGTGGTATTCTGTGTGTGTGTGTGTGTGTGGTATTCTGTGTGTGTGTGTGTGTGTGTATTCTGTGTGTGTGTGTGTGTGTGGTATTCTGTGGTGTATGTGTGGTGGTATTCTGTGTGTAGTGTGGTGTGTATTCTGTGTGTGTGTGTGTTGTATTCCTGTGTGTGTGTGTGTGTGTGTGTGTGTGGTATTCTGTGTGTGTGTGTGTGTGTGGTATTCTGTGTGTGGTGGTGTGTGGTATCTGTGTGGTGTGTGTGTGTGTGTGTGTGTGTGTGTGTGTGTTGTTGGTGTGTGTGTGTGTGGTGTGTGTGTGTGTGGTGGTGTGTGTTTGTGTGTGTGGTATTCTGTGTGTGTGTGTGTGGTGTGTGTGGGTATTCTGTATGTGTGTGTGGTATTATGTATGTGTGTGTGAGTGGTATTTCTGTATGTGTGTGTGTGTGTATTCTGTAATGTGTGTGGTGTGGTATTCTGTATGTGTGGTGTGAGTGGTATTCTGTATGTGTGTGGAGTGGTATTTCTGTATGTGTGTGGTGAGTGGTATTCTGTATGTGTGTGTGAGTGGTATTCTGTATGTGTGTGTGAGTGGTATTCTGTATGTGTGTGTGAGTGGTATTCGTATGTGTGTGGTGAGTGGTATTCTGTATGTGTGTGTGTGGAGTGTATTTGTATGTGTGTGTGAGTGGTATTCTGTATGTTGTGTGTGAGTGTATTCTGTATGTGTGTGTGTGTGGTATTCTGTGGTGTGTGTATTCTGTATGTGTGTGTGAGTGGTATTCTGTAATGTGTGTGTGTGTGTGGTTTCTGTATTGTGGTGTGTGTATCTGTATGTGTGTGTGTGTGTGTATGTGTGTGTGTGTGTGGTATTCTGTATGTGTGTGTGTGTGGTATTCTGTATGTGTGTGTGTGTGGTATTCTGTATGTGTGTGTGTGTGGTATTCTGTATGTGTGTTGTGGTATTCTTTATGTGTTGGTGCGTGTTATTCTGTATGTGTGTGTGCGTGGTTATTCTGTATGTGTGTTGTGTGGTATTCTGTATGTGTGTGTGTGTTATTCTGTATGTGTGTGTGTGTGGTATTCTATATGTGTGGTGTGTGTGGTATTCTATATGTGTGTGTTGTGTGGTGTGTTCTATATGTGTTGTGTGGTGTGTGGTATTCTATATGTGTGTGTGTGTGTTGTGGTATTTCTGTATGTGTGTGTGTGTGTGTATTCTGTATGTGTTGTGTGTGTATTCTGTATGTGTGTGGGTGTGTGGTATTCTGTTATGTGTGTGTGTGTGGGTATTCTGTATGTGTGTGTGTGGTATTCTGTATGTGTGGTGTGTGTGGTATCTTATGTGTGTGTGTGTGGTATTCTGTATGTGTGTGGTGTGTGTGTATGGTGTGTGGTGGTATTCTGTATGTGTGTGTTGTGTGTGGGTATTCTGTATGTGTTGTGGTGTGTTGTGGTATTCTGTATGTTTGTGTGTGGTGTTGGTGATTCTGTAGTGTTTGTGGTGTGGTATTCTGTATGTGTTTTGTGTGTGTTGGTATTCTGTATGTTGTGGTGTGTGTGTATTCTGTATGTTGTGTGTGTGTGTGGTATTCTGTAGTTCTGTTATGGTGTGTGTGTGGTGGTATTTGTATGTGTGTGTGTGTGGTTTCTGTATGTGTGTGTGGTGTGGTATTCTGTATGTGGTGTGGTGTGTGGTTTCTGTATGTGTGTGTGTGTTGTATTCTGTATGTGTGTGGTGGTGTGTGGTATTCTGTATGTGTGTGTGTGTGTGTATTGTGTATGTGTGTGTGTGTGGTATTCTGTTATGGTGTGTGTGTGTGTGTATTCTGATGTGTGTGTTGTGTGGTATTTGTATGTGTGTGGTGTGGGTGGTATTCTGTATGTGTGTGTGTGTTGGTATTCTGTATGTGTGTGGGTGTGTGGTATTCTGTATGTGTGTGTGTGTGTGGTATTCTGTATGTGTGTGGTGTGTGTATTCTGTATGTGTGTTGTGTGTGTGGTATTCTGTATGTGTGTGTGTGTGTTTTGTAGTGGTGTGTGTTGTGGTATCTGTATGTGTTGTGGTGTGTGTATTCTGTGTGGTGTGTGTGTGGTATTCTGTATGTGTGTGTGTGTGTGGTATTCTGTATGTGTGTGTGTGTGTGTGTGGTATTCTGTATGTGTGTGTGTGTGTGTGGTATTCTGTATGTGTGTGTGTGTGTGTGGGTATTCTGTATGTGGTGGTGTGTGTATTCTGTATGGTGTGTGTGTGTGTGTGGTATCTGTTGTGTGTGTTGTGTGTTGTATTCTGTATGTGTGTGTGTGGTGTGTGTGTATTCTGTATGGTGTGGTGTGTGGTGTGGTGGTATTCTGTATGTGTGTGTGTGTGTGTGTGTATTCTGTATGTGTGTGTGTGTGTTGTATTCTGTATGTGTGGTGTTTGTGTGGTATTCTGTATGTGTGTGTGTATGGTGTGTGGTATTCTGTATGTGTGGGTGTATGTGTGTGGTATTCTGTATGTGTGTGTGTCTGTTGTGGTATTTCTGTATGGTGTGTGTGTATGGTGTGTTTCTGTATGGTGTGTGTATGTTGTGGTATTCTGTATGTGGTGTGTGTATGTGTGTGGTATTCTGTATGGGTGTTGTGTATTGGTGTTGGTATTCTGTATGTGTGTGTGTGTATGTTGTGTTATTTCTGTATGTGGGTGTGTGTATGTGGGTGGTATTCTGTATGTGTGTTGGTATGTGTGTGGTATTCTGTATGTGTGTGTGTGTATGTGTGGTATTCTGTATGGTGTGTGTGTAGTGTGGTGGTATTCTGTATTGTGTGTGTGTGTGGTGTGGNGTGTGTGTGTGTGTATCTGTAGTGTGTGTGTGTGTGGTATCTGTATGTGTGTAGTGTGTATCTGTTGTGGTGTGTGTTGGTATTCTGTATGTGTGTGGTGTGGTTTCTGTATGTGTGTGTGTGTGGTATTCTGTATGTGGGTGTGTGGTATGTATGTGTGTGTGTGTGGTATTCTGTATTGTGTGTGCGTGGTATTACTGTAATTGTGTGTGTGTGCGTATTCGTATGTGTGTGTGGTGGTAATCTGTATGTTTGGTGTGGTATTCTGTATGTGTGTGTGTGTGGTATCGTATGTGTGTGTGTGTGGTATCTGTATGGTTTGGTTGGTATTCTGTATTGTGTGGTTGGTATTCTGTATGTGGTGTGGTGTGTGTGTGGTATCTGTATGTGTGTTGTGTGTGTTGTATTCTGTATTGTGTGTGTGTGTGGGTATTCTGTATGTGTGTGTGGTGTGTGGATACTATGTTGTGTGTGGTGTGGTATTCTGTATGTGTGTGTGTGTGTGTGGTATTCTGTATGTGTGTGTGTGTGTGTGGTATTCTGTATGTGGTGGTGGTGTGTATTCTGTACTGTGTGTGGTCGTGTGTGGTATTCTGCTGTAATGTGTGTGTGTGTGTGTGGTATTCGTATGTGTGGTGTGGTGTGGGTTTTCTGTATGTGTGTGTGTGTGTGGTGTGGTTTTTCTGTATGTGTGGTGATGTGTTGTGTGGTAATTCTTATATTGTGTGTGTGTGTGTTGGTATCTGTAATATGTGTGGTGTGTGTGGTGTATTCGATATGTGTGGTGTGTGTTGGTGGTATCTGTAATGTGTGTGTGGTGGTATCTCGTGTGTGTGTGTGTGTGTTTTGTGTGTGGTGTGTGTGTGTTGGTATTCCTGTGTGTGTTGTGTGTGGTGGTGTGGTAATCTTGTATATGTTGTGTGTGGTGTGTGTGGTATTCTGTATATGTGTGTGTGTGTGGGTGTGTGGTATTCTGTATGTGTGTGTGTGTGTGGTATCTCTGTGTGTTGTGTGTGTGTTTGTGTGTTGTGTGTGTGCTGTGGTTCTGTGTGTGTGTGTGTGTGTGTGTGTGGTATTCCTGTGTGGTTGTGTCCCGCTGTGGTGGGTGTGTGTGGTATTCTGTGTTGTGTGTGGTTTGTGTGTGTGTGGTAATTGCTGTGTGTGTGTGTTGTGTGTGTGGTGTGTGGTATTCTGTGGTGTGTGTGTGTGTGTGTGTGTGGTATGTCGTTGTGTGTGTTGTGTGTGTGGTATTCTGTGTGTGTGTGTGTGTGTGTGTATTCTGTGTGTGTGTGTGTGTGGTGGGTATCTGTGTGTGTGTGTGGTGTGTGGTAATTCTGTGTGTGTGTGTGTGTGTGTGTATTCTGTGTGTGCTGTGTGTGTGATGGTATTCTGTGTGGGTGTTGTGTGGTGTGTGGTATTCCTGTGTGTGTGTGTGGGTGTGTGTATTCTGTGTCGTTGTGTGTGTGTGGTGGTATTCTGTGTGTGTGTATTGTGTGTGGTATTCTGGTGTGTGGTGTGGTATCTGTGTGTGTGGTATTCTTGTGGTGGTGGTATTCTGTGTTGTGGTGTGTGTGGTAAATTCTGTGTGTGTGGGTGTGGTGTTGTGGTCATTCTGTGTGGTGTGTGTGTGTGTGTGTGTGGTAATCTTGTGTTGTGTGTGTGTGTGTGTGATTCTGTGTGTGTGTGTGTGTGTGTGGGTATTTGTTGTGTGTGTGTGTGTGTGGTTCTGTGTGTGTGTGTGTGTTGTGGTATTCTGTGTGTGTTGTGTTGGTGTGTGTGTGGTATTCTGTGTGTGTGGTGTGTGGTATTTCTGTTGTGTGTGGTGTGTGTGGTTGGAAGGGTATTGTGTGTGTGGTGGGTGTGGGAGGGTATTGGTGTGTGTGTGTGTGGTTTGGGAGGGTATTGTGTGTGTGTTGTGTGGGGGGGAGGAGGTGTTTTGTGTGTATCGCTGGGGGCTATTGTGTGTGTGTGTGGGGGGGTAGGTATTGTTGGGGGGGGTATTGTGTGTGTTATTCGCATGTGGTTTTGGGGGGGGTAGTGTGACGACGCTCGCTCGACCAGGTGTGTGTGTGTGGGTGGTATTTGCGTGTTGTGGTGTCGTCCAACTCAGCAGTGTATTTGCGTGTGTGTGTGTGTGTGTGGGTGGTATTGCGTGTGTGTGTGTGTGTGTGTGGGTGGTATTGCGTGTGTGTGTGTGTGTGTGTTGGGTGGTATTGCGTGTGTGTGTGTGTGTGTGGTGGTATTGCGTGGTGTGTGTGTGTGGGTGGTATTGGCGTGTGTGTGTGTGTGGGTGGTATTGCGTGTGTGTGTGTGTGTGTGGGTGGTATTGCGTGTGTGTGTGGGTGGGTGGTATGCGTGTGGTGTGTTGTGTGGGTGGGTGGGTCGGTATTCGCGTGTGTGTGGTGGGGGTTGGGTGGTGGTATGTGTGTGTGTGGCGTGGTATTGTGTCGTGTGCGTTGGGTGGTATTGTGTGGTGTTGTGTTGGGTGGTATTGTGTGTGCTTGGGTGTATTGTCGGTGGTGGTGTGGGGTGGTAATTGTGTGTGTGTGGTGGTACTTGTGTGTGTGTGGTGGGTGTATTGTGTGTGTGTGGGGGGGGGTGGTCATTGTGTGTCGTGGGGGGTGGTATTGTGGTGGTGTGGGGGGGTGGGTGGTATTGGTGTGTGTGGGGGGGTGGGTGTATTGTTGTGTGGGGGTGGGTGGTAAATTGTGTGTGTGGGCGGGTGGTGGTATGTGTGTGTGGGGTGGGGTGGTATTGTGTGTGTGGGGGGTGGGTGGTATGTGTGTGTGGGGGGGGTGGGTGGTTATTGTGTGTGGGGGGGGTGGGGTGGTATTGTGTGTGGTGGGGGTGGTGGTATTGGTGTGTGTGGGGGGGTGGGTGGTATTGTGTGTGGGGGGGTGGGTGGTATTGTGTGTGGGGGGTGGTGGTATTGGGTGTGGGGGTGTGTGGTATTGTTTGTGTGTGGGTGTATTGTGTGTGTGTGTGTGTCTTATTGTGTTGTGTGGGTGGCAATTTGTGTTGTGGTGGTATTGTGTGTGTGTGGGTGTGTGTGTGTGTGGGTGGTATTGGTGTGTGTGGGGGTGGTATCGTGTGGTGTGTGGTATTTGTGTGTGTGTGTGTGTGGGTGTGGGTGGTATTGTGTTGGGTGTGTGGGTGTGGTGGTATTGTGTGTGTGGTGTGTGTGTGATTGGTGGGTGGTATTGTGTGTGTGTGTGTGTGGAGTGGATATCTGTGTGTGTGTGTGTGGGTGGTATGTTGTGTGTGGTGGGCTGGTATTGTGTGTTGTTGTGTGTTGGGTGGTATTGTGTGTGTGTGTGGGGGTGGTATTGTGTGTGTGTGTGGGTGGTATTGTGTGGTGTGTGGGTGTAATTGTGTGTGTTGTGTGGGTGGTAATTGTTGTGTGTGGTGTTATTTTGTTGTGGTGGGTGGGTGGTAATGTGTGTGTGTGTGTGGTGGTATTTGTGTGTGTTGTGTGTGGGGTGGTATTGTTGTGTTGTGTGTGTGTGTGATTCGGTGTGTGTGTGTGTGTGTGTATTGGTGTGTGTGTGTGTGTGTGGTATTGTGTGTGGTGGGGGGTATGTTGTGTGTGTGGGGGGGCTATTGGTGTGTGTGTGTGGGGGTATTGTTGTGTGGGGGTATTGGTTGTGGGGGTATTCGTGTGTGGGGGGGGATTGTGTGGTGCTGTGTGTGTGGGAGGGTATTGTTGTGTGTGAGTGTGTGGGAGGAAATTGTGTTGTGTGTGTGTTGTGTGTGGGAAGGTATGTTGGTGTGTGTGTGTGGGAGGCGTATGTTGGTTGTGTGTGTGTGTGTGTGTGGGAGGGTATTGTGTGTGTGTGTGGGAGGGTATTGTGTGTGTGTGTTGTGTGTGTGTTTTGTATTTGTGTGTGTGTGTGTGGGTGGTATTGTGTGTGTTGGGTGGTATTGTTTGTAGTTTGGTGGTATTGTGTGTGTGTGGGGTGGTATTGTGTGTTGTGTGGTGGTATTCGGTGTGTGTGTGTGGGTGGGTATTGTGTGTGTGTGGTGGTATTGTGTGGTTGTGGGGTGTATGTGTTTGTGGGGGTATTGTGTTGTGTGGGGTGGTCATTGTCGTGTGGCTGTTGGGGGCGGTATTGTGTGGGAGGGGGGGTCTTGCCGTGTGTGTGTGGGAGGGTATTGGTGTTGTGTGTGTGTGGGAGGGTTATTTTGTGTGTGTTGTGTGGGAGGTTTGTGTGTGTGTGTGTGTGGCGGGTATTTGTGGTGTGTGTGTGTGTGTAGTGTGGAGGGTATTGTGTGTGTGTGTGTTGTGTGTTGGGAGGGTATTGTGTGTGTGTGTGTTGTGTGGGAGGGTATTGTGTGGTTGTTAGGTGTTGTGTGTGGGAGGGTATTGTGTGTGTGTGTGTGTGGTGTTGTGGGGCAAGGGTATTGTGGTGTGTGTGTGTGTGTGTGTGTGTGGTGGTGTGTGGAGGAATTGGTGTGTGTGTGTTGTGGGAGGGTATTGTGTGTGTGTGTGGTGTGTGGTGGTGGAGGGTATTGTGTGTGTGTTGTGTGTGTGTGGGAGGGTATTGTTGTGGTGTGTGGAAGGGTATTGTGTTGATTGTGGAGGGATTGTTGGGGGGGTGTGTGTGTGTGGAGGTATGGTGTGTGTGTGTGTGTGGGAGGTAATCGTGGTGTGGTGTGGTGGTGTGGGAGGGTATTGTGTGTGTGTGTGTGTGTGGGAGGTATTGTGTGTGTGTGTGTTGTGGAAGGGTATTGTGTGTGTTGGTGTGTGGAGGGTATTGTGTGTGTGGTGGGCTGGGAGGGTATTTGGTGGTTGTGTGTGTGTGTGTTGTGGGGGGTATTTGTGTGTGTGTGTGGTGTGGTGGGAGGGTATTGTGTTGTGTGTGTGTGTGGAGGGTATTGTGTGTGTTGTGGTTGGGAGGTATGTGTTGTGTGTTGTGGGAGGCGTCATGTGTGTGTGTGTGTGGAGGGTATTGTGTGGTGTGTGTGTGTGTGTGGGAGGGGTATTGGTGTGGTGTGGTGTGCTGGTGGGAGGGTATTGTTGTGTGTGTGTGTGTGAGGGTATTGGTGTGTGTGTGTGGTGGGAGGGGTATGTGTGTGTGTGTGTGTGTGGGAGGGTATTGTGTGTGTGTGTGTGTGTGGGAGGGTATTGTGTGGTGTGTGTGGTGGGAGGCGTATTGTGTGGTGTGTGTGTGGCGGAGGGTATGTGTGTTGTGTGTGTGGGGAGGGTATTGTGTGGTGTGTGTGTGTGGGAGGTATTGTGTGTGTTGTGTGCGTGGGAGGGTATTGGTGTGTGTGTGTGTGTGGGAGGGTAGTGTGTGTGTGTGTGTGTGGTGTGAGGGTATTGGTGTTGTGTGGTGTGTTGTGTGTGTGGGAGGGTATTGTGTTGTGGTGTGTGTGTGCTGGGTGTGAGGGTATTGTGTGGTGTGTGTGTGTGTGTGGAGGGAATTGTGTGTGTCGTGTGTGTGGTGTGGTGGAGGGTATGTGTGTGTGTGTGGTTTGTGGGGGAGGGTATTGTGTGTGTGTGTGTGTGGGGGAGGGTATTGTGTGTGTGTGTTGGGAGGGTATGTGTGTGGTGTGTTGGGAGGGTAATTGTGTGTGTGTGTGGTGTGGGAGGGTATGTGTGGTGTTGTGTGGAGGGTATTGTGGTGTGTGTGGGTGGGAGGGTATTGTGTGTGTGTGTGTGTGTTGGAGGGTATTGTGTGTGTTGTGTGTGTGTGTGTGGGAGGGTATGTGTTGTTGTGTGTGTGTGTGTGGAGGGTATTGTGTGTGTGTGTGTTGTTGTGTGGAGGTATTGTGGTGTGTGTGTGTGGTGTGTGTGTGGAAGGGTATTGTGTGGTGTGTGTGGTGGGTGGGAGGTATTGTGTGTGTTGCGTGTGTGTGTGGAAGGGTATTGTGGTGTGTGTGTTGTGTGTGGGAGGGTATTGTTGTGTGTGGGGGGGTGGGAAGGGTATTGTGTGTGTGTGGTGTGTGTGGAGGGTTAATTGTGTGTGTGTGTGTGTCGTGGGAGCGTATTGTGTTCGTTGTTGCTGTGTGTGTGTGTGTGTGTTTGGTGTGAGGGTATTGTGTGTGTGTGTGTGTGGTGTGAAGGGTGTGTGTGTGTGTGTGTGTGTGTGTGTGTGTGTGTGTGTGTGTGTGTGTGTGGGAGGGTATTGTGTGTGTGTGTGTGGGAGGGTATTGTGTGTGTGTGTGTGTGGGTTGGTGTGTGTGTGTGTGTGTGTGTGGGAGTGGGTGTGTGTGTGTGTGTGTGTGTGGTGTGAGGTATTGTGTTGTTGTGTGTGTGTTGTGTGTGTGAGGGGTATTGTTTGTGTGTGTGTTGTGTTGTGTGTGAGGTATTGTGTGTTGTGTGTTTGTGTGTGTTGAAGGGTTATTGTGTGTGTGTGTGTGTGTTGAGGGTATTGTGTGTTGTGTGGTGTGGGAGGGTATTGTTTGTTGTGTGTGTGTGTGTGTTGTCGTTGTGTGTGTGTGGGAGGGTATTGTGTGTGTGTGTGTGTGGGAGGGTATTGTGTGTGTGTGTGAGTGGGAGGGTATTGTGTGTGTGTGTGTGGGAGGGTTTTCGGTGTGTGCTGATGTGAGTGGAGGGTATTGTGTGGTTGTGTGTGATGGGAGGGCTATTGTGTGTGTGTGTGGTGGAGGGTATGTGTTGTGTGTGTGTGTGAGGTATTGTGTGTGGTGTGTGTGTGGTGAGGGTATTGGGTGTGCTGTGTGGTTGTGTGGAGGGTATTGGTGTGGTTTGTGAGTGGGAGGGTAATTTGTGGGTGTGTGTGCGTGGAGGGTATGTGTGGTGTTGTGTAGTGGAGGGTATTGTGGTTGTGTGTGAGTGGGAGGGTATGTGTGTGTGTGTGAGTGGGAGGGTTTGTGTGTGTGTGTGAGGGAGGGAATTGTGTGTGTGGTTGTGTGGTGTGAGGGTATGCTGTGTGTGGTGTGTGTGTTGTGTGAGGGTATTGTGTGTGTGGTGTGTGTGTGTGTGTGAGGATTGTGTGTGTGTGTGTTGGCAGGGTATTGTGTGTGTGTGTGTGTGGTGTGGGTGTGGAGGTATTGGTGTGTGTGTGTGGTGTTGTGTTGGAGGGTATGTGTGTGTGTGTGTGTGTGTGTGGAGGGTAAATTGTGTTGTGTGTGTGTGTGTGGGAGGGTATTGTGTGTGTGTGTGTGTGTGGGAGGGTATTGTGTGTGTGTGTGTGTGTGTCGGGAGGGTTTGTTTGTGTGTGGTGTGTGTGGAGGGGATTGTGTGTGTGTGGTGTGCTGTGTGGGAGGGTATTGTGTGTGTGTGTGGGAGGGTATTGTGTTGGTGTGTGTGGGGAGGGTATTGTGTGTGTGTGTGTGTGTGGGAGGGTATTGTGTGTTTGTGTGTGTGTGGAGGGTATTGTTGTGTGTGTGTGTGTGGCAGGTATTGGTGTGTGTGTTGTGATTGTGGGAGGGTATGTGTGTGTGTGTGTGTGTGTGAGGGTATTGTGTGTGTGTGTGTGTGTGTGGGAGGTATGTGTGTGTGTGTTGTGTGTGTGTTGGGAGGTTAATCTGTGTGTGTGTGTGTGTGTGTGTGTGGAGGGTATTTGTGTGTGGTGGTGTGGGGTGTGGGAGGTATTGTGCAATGGGTGTGTGTGTGGAGGGTATCTGTGTGTGTGTGGTGTGTGGGAGTAACATTGTGTGTGTGTGTGTGTGGGAGGGTATTGTGTGTGTTGTTGTGGGGAGGGTATTGTGTGTGTGTCGTGGTGTTGTGTGGGAGGGTATTGGTGTGTTGTGTGTGTTGGTGGTGGGAGGGTATTGTGTTGTGTGTGTGTGGGAGGGTATTGTGTGTGTGGGAGGGTATTGTGTTGGTGTGGGAGGGTATTGTTGTGTTTGGGAGTGGTATTGTGTGTGTGTGGGAGGGTATTGTGTGTGTGTGTTGTGTGTGTGGGAGGTATTGTTGTGTGTGGGGCGGAGGGGGGTATGCTGTGTGTGGGTGTTTGTGGGAGGGTTATTGTGTGTGTGTGTGTGTGGGAGGGTATGTTGTGTGTGTGTGTCTGTGTGTGGGAGGGTATTGTGTGTGTTGTGTGATGTGTGCTGTGTGGGAGGGTAATTGTGTGTGTGTGTGTGTGTGTGTGGGAAGGGTATTGTGTGTGTGTGTGTTGTGTGTTGGAAGGGTATTGTGGTGTTGGGGGGGGAGGTATTGTGTGTGGTGTGGGGGGGGATGGGGGGGGGGGAGGGTATTGTGTGTGTGGGGGGGGCGAGGGTATTGTGTGTGTGTTGTGTGTGTGGAGGGTGATGTGGTGTGTGTGTGTGTGTGTGTTGTGTTGGGAGGGATTGTGTGTCGGGGGGGGGAGGTATGTGTGTTGTGGGGGGGGGAGGGTATTGTGTTGTTGTGTGGGGGGAGGGTATTGTGTGTGTGTGTGGGGGGGGATTGTGTGTGGGTGTAATGGTGGGAGGGTCTTGTGTGTGGGGGGGAGGGTTATTGTGTTGTGTGTGGTGTGTGTGGGAGGGTATTGTGTGTGTGTGTGTGTGTGTTGGGAGGTATTGTGGTGATGTGGTCGTGTGTGGTGTGGGAGGGTATTGTGTGTGTGGTGTGTTTGTGTGGGAGGGTATTGGGTGTGTGTGTGGTGTGTGTGTGTGTGGGAGGTATGTGTCGTGTGTGTGTGTGTTGTGTGTGTGTGGGAGAGTATTGTGTGTGTGTGTGTGTGTGTTGTGGAGGGTTATGTGTGTGTGTGTGTGGGCCAGGTATTGTGTGTTTGATGTGGGAGGGCTATTGGTGTGTAGTGTGTGCTGTGGGAGGGAAATTGTGTGTGTGTGGTGTGTGGAGGTATTGTGTGTGTGTGTGGTGTGTGGGAGGTATTGTTGTTTGTGTGTGGAGGTATTTTTGGTGTGTGTGTGGAGAATTTGTGTTGGTGTTGGAGGTAATTGTGGTGTTGTGTGTGTGTGGGAGGTATTGTGTGTGTGGTGGTGTGTGTGGAGGTATTGTGTGTGTGTGTGTGTGTTGGGAGGGTATTGTGTTGTGTCTGTGTCTGGGAGGGTATTGTTTGTTGTGTGTGTGGGAAGGTTATTGTGTGTGTGTGTGTGTGTGTGGTGGGAGGGTATTGGTGTGGTGTGTGTTGTTTGTGTGTGGTGAGGGTATTGTGTTGTGTGTGTGGTGTGTGGAGGTATTGTGTGTGTGTGTGGTGTGTGTGGAGGTATTGTGTGTGTGTGTGTGTGTTTGTGTGGGAGGGTATTGTGTGCTGTGTGTGTGTGGGAGGGTATTGTGTGTGTTGTGTGTGAGGTATTGTGGTGTGTGTGTGTGGGAGGTATTGTGTGTGGTGGTGGGAGGTACTTGTTGGTGTGTGTGTCGTATGGGGGGGGTATTGTGGTGTGTGTGTGTGGGGGGGTAATTGGGTGTGTGTGTGTGGGGGGGGTATTGTGGTGTGCTGTGTGGGGGGTATTGTGGTGTGGTGGTGTGTGGGGTGGTATTGTGGTGTGTGGTTTGGGGGGGTATTGTGGTGTGTGTTGGGGGGGGGTATGTGTGTTTGTGTGTGGCCAAATGGGCTGGTTTAAATAGACATGGTCTTTTTTTTTTTTTGGTGTGTGTGTGGGAGGGGTATTGTGTGTGTGTGGTGTGTGTGTCGTGTTGTGTGGGTAATTGTGTGTGTGTGGTGTGTGGGGGAGGGTATTGTGTGTGTTGTGTGTGTGTGGGAGGTATTGGTGTGTGTGTGTGTGTGTGTTGTGTTGTGGTGGGGAGGGTTATTGGTGTGTGTGTGTGTGGAGGTAATTGTGTGTGTGTGGTGTGTGTGTGTGTGGGGAGGTATTGTCGTTGGTGTGTGTGGTGTGTGTTGGGAGGGTATTGTGGGGTTGTGTGTGGTGTGTGTGGGAGGTATTGTGTGGTTGTGTGTGTTGTGTTGTGTGTTGTGGAGGGTATCGTGTGTGTGGTGTGTGGTGTGTGTGTGTGTGGTGGGAGGTATTGTTGTGTGTGTGGTGTGTGTGGTGTGGGAGGGTATTGCGTGTGTGTGTGTGGTGGTGTGTGTGTGTGTGGGAGGGTATTGTGGTGTGTGTGTGTAGTGTGTGTGTGGGAGGGTATTTTTTGTTGTGTGTGGGAGGTTATTGTGTGGTGTGTGTGTGTGGGGGGTATTTGTGTGTGTGTGTGTGTGTGTGGAGGTTATTGTTGTGTGTGTGTGTGTGTGTGTGTGTGTGTGGGGTATGTGGTGTTGTGTGTGTGTGGGAGGATTGTGTGTGTGTGGTGTGTGGGAGTGAATGTGTGTGTGTGTGTGTGTGTGTGTGTGTGTGTAGTGTGGGTGTGTGTGTGTGTGTGTGTGTGTGTGGTGTGTGTGGGTATGTGTGTGTGGGTGTGCGTGTGTGTGTGTGTGTGTGTGTGTGTGTGTGTGTGTTGTGTGTGTGTGTGTGTGTGTGTGTGTGTGGTGTGTTGTGTGTGTTGTGTTGTGTGTGTGTGTGTGGTGTGTGTGTGTGGTGGTGTTGTGTGTGGGTGTGTGTGTGTGTGTGTGTGTGTGTGTGTGTGTGTGTTGTTGTGTGTGTGTGGTGGTGGGAGGTATGGTGTTGTGTGTGTTGTGTGGGAGTGATTTGTGTTGCTGGTGTGTGTGTGTGGAGGGTATTGTGTGTGTGCTGGTGCTGTGGGAGGGTATTTGTGTGGTGTTCGTGTGTGTGTGAGGGTATTGTGCTGGTGGTGTGTGTGTGCGGAGGGTATGGTGTGTTGTGTGTGTTGGTGTGGGAAGGGTTTGGTGTGGTGTGTTGGTGGTGCGGAGGGTATTTGTAGTGTGTGTGTGTGTGAGTGTGGGACGGGGTATTGTGTGTGTGTGTATGTGTGTGGGTGGGAGGGTAATTGTGTGTGTGTGTGATGTGGTGTGTGTTGGGTGGTGTGTGTGTGTGGAGGTATTGTGTGTGTGTGTGTGGTGGTGTGTGGAGGTATTTGTGTGGTGTGTGTGTGGAAGGTATTGTGTGTGTGTGTGGGAGGGTAATTATGTGTGTGTGGTGGTGTGGTGTGTCGGGAGGGTATTGTGTGTTGTGTGTGTTGTGTGGTGTGGAGGGTTATTATGTGTGTGTGTGTGTGGGAGGGTATTATTGTGTGTGTGTTGGGAGGTATTAATGCTGTGTGTGTGTGTGGAGGGTACTTGGGTGTGTGTGTGTGTGGAGGGTATTGTGTTGTGTGTGTGTGTTGTGTGGTGTGTTAGGGTAATTGTGTGTTGTGTGTGTGTGTGTTAGGTGTATTGTGTGCTGGTGTTGTGTTGTGTGTGTGAGGGTTATACGTGTGTGTGGGGGGGGGAGGGTATTTGTGTGTTGTGTGTTGTGGGAGGGTTTGTGTGTGTGTTGTGTGTTGGAGGGTATTGTGTGTGTGTGTGTGGGAGGGTATTGTGTGTGTGTGTGTTGGGAGGTATGTGTGTTGTGTGTGGGAGGATTGTGTTGGTGGTTGTGTGTGAGGGATATTGTGTGTTGTGTGTGTGTGTGGTGGAGGGTATTTCGGTGTGTGTGTGTGTGTGGTGGGAGGTATGTGTGTGTGGTGTGTGTGGGAGGTAATTGTGTGTGTTGTGTGTGTGTGTGTGTGTGGGAGGTATGTGTGTGTGTGTGTGGTGTGTTGTGGGAGGGGAATTGTGTGTGGTGTGTGTGTGGGGGGGGGGGTAATTGTGGTGTGTGGGTGTGGGGGGTTTGTGGTGGTCGTGGTGTGTGGGGGGGTATTGTGGTGTGTGTGTGGGGGTATTGTGGTGTGTGGTGGTGCTGGCAAATGGCTGTTTAAATAGACATGGCTTTTTTTTGTGTAAAATTGTTCCAACAAGTCCCTGTCATGCGCTGGTCCTCAATTTGTGCCGTGAATGGGAGGCGGGGCGAGTGCAGTCGGCCGTGCCCATATACGTACAGGAGGCTGGACTGTTTTAGGTGTATTTTATTTTTTGGGAGTAGTTTTAGTTCCACACTGCCTTCCAACCTTGCAATTATTATTTTTTTCTCAATTAACGCAGTAATATGGGTGATTCATTATTTTCCTGAAAATGGTAAATGAAGGTATTAATATTGTTTACGACAGGTTTCGCCCCCCCCCCTCCCTCCCCCAGATCCAACCCGCCGGACTTGCTCTCAGCTTGGCATTTGTCAGAACTTTTTTTCATTTATGACGCAGATTTCGGCCTACGCAGATTATATTGGGTATCAACGTATGTAGTTTTCCCCTTTGATTATACCAGTGTCGTTAGCTTTTCCTGTCAATGGAAACCAAAGTATTACGTGTTGCACGTTCTTGTATTCAACTACAGCTAGCATCTAGTGGGCCAGCGACAGTTCATCCCTGGCTACCCGGGATTACGGTGCTAAAGCTGGTAACATATACCTGTAAAGTTCATTTTACTTAACAGATTTGAGATGATACTAATGGTGAAAGTCGTATGTCATTTTCCTTCAAGGCGATCATAATTTCAGACTAATCAGGGTATTAGCCCGCGCATCACAACCCGAGGCGATTTCTTTCACTACAAAAACCACGATAGAAGTAAGAGTTGGTATTAATCTTAAAAGACAAGAACAGACTTAATCATGAAAAGCGGCCGACCGTAATCTGAAATTGGAAATACGCCGCGAGCCGCACATAGGAGTGTGGCAGGCTGCGTCTTTGACACTCGTGCAATAAAGGCAAAGAATATTTTGTAACATCTACCTGTGTGAAACGAACTATACTGTTAATTTGTTTCGCATAGTCACAAGGCGCGAGGTAGATTTTGCCTGTAGCAGATAGAATGTCAGAGAATACTTTAAGTATATGACATTTCCTTCGCTAATTGGCAATAAGAGTTGTGCAAAACACGTTACTTTGGTATACAATTACAGGAAAATCTAGTGACACTAGAGTAATCAAAGAAACTCATTCATGGCGACAGGGGAGGATTTTGGTTCATACGGCGGTGTTTGTGGATCTCGCCAAATCGCTGAAGTAATCGGGGCCGAGAGGGAGTGAATCATTTTCGTTATATCCTTTGCGATGGGAAACGAGTGATTCGCGCATTGATATTACACCGTGAGTAACTGAAACGAGGAGTGATAGTTTCAAGGTAGGATGGTTGCGTGAAACTAAAAAATAAAAAGACAAAAAAAAAAAAAAAAAAAAAAAATACCGCTAGTACATGCTTTCTGCTCAGTAGCTTCCCCCCCCCCTCTTATTGAAGAGAAAAAAGAGAAGGAAGAAAGATAAAAGGCACAGGGCCAAGAAGCCATGTTGCATTCGAAGGTAGAGCTTAACCTACCTGCATAGCCATTGTCATATAATCCATCGTGACAAATTATATCTTCTCGAAATATCCGAAACTCCATATGTACATTTTCTAAACATTTGATATTACGAAAGGTATGAATGAGAACGGATATCTTCACAAGACAAGAGATGTATGTAAACTGTTTCGATGTATTTCTGACGAATATGTAATCGAAACCGGTTAAATACATCTCTTGTATTGTGAAGATATTCATTCTCATTCATACCTTTCCACATTTGTCAACATGAATACAGGTCGGTTTAATATTACATTAAATGATCTATTATTTATACGCGTGTATTTCTCCCATCCAAATATTTATATTATTTATATTTATACGTGTGTATTCCTCCCATCCAAATATTTATATCATTTATAATTATACGTGTGTATTCCTCCCATCCAGACTTCCAAGATGCTGTGGCAGCCAAAGGGATGTTGTTGCTTCACACGAAGAACCGGGAGTCTTATTCTGGCTTCGCTCTCAGTCGTAAGTAGAAGGTGGACCTTGTGCTCATCTTGTGCTAATTACGTAAATACGAATATTTGAATATTGATGAGGAAGGGTTGTGAGGCTATGCTAATGTGGAACGGGGGGGGGGGGGGAAGCATGCTATTTCTTAGTTTTTATATTTTCAGATTATATGAAAAAAAAAATTTTTATTGTAAGTAGTTTTGTCCTCTTTAGGAAATAACTTTTTAGGAAAAATTCCTTTTTTGTAAGAATTTTCCCTTTTTTTTATAGATTAGCGGCATTTTTGGCATTCTGAACCTCGTCAACATCTACGCGAATCATGACCAGAATGTGGACCTCGAAGTAGTGAAGTTCTGCCGCATGAATTTGGAAGCCGAGGACATGGGCGCCTGCAGGGACAGTGTGAAACATATTGGTTAGTCATAGGGATAAGGCTGTACCACTTTGGCGAAATCACACCTGTTCATCTTTTTTTTTTTTTACGTTCTGCAATGGCTGACTTTATTTTTCTTGTTTCGAGTTTTTCTTATTTTTATTAAATGATCATATCTTTATAAATCATTAAGATGTTCAAAAGTATACTGAACGTTGCACAGGGTCTAATTTTATCATCTTATTATTCCTTTTATCATTTATCATTATCAATTTATCCTCTACATTCGACGCAATTTTTAATTATATAGATTATAATTTTGTTACGATCTGCAGTTATGCTGGGCGGGGCAACGCTGATGCTGCTCTACGTCATCCAGGTGATCATTAGCTCGCTCCTCATCCACGGCGTCTCCAAGGTATTCTATTTCATGTTTATTTATTCGATGAATATTCTTTACAGCACGGACGCACTCGCTAAAGAACTCATTTCAAGTCCGTCACAAAATTTATTCAATTATCTTAAGTTGCCGTGACTGGGCGTCCCCTGCCTGGCAAAGTTGGTCTTCATGGCAAGAGCTAAAACTCTGGTTGTGGGTGGCGTTTTCGGCGGCCTTTTACCTTTATTTGTTGCGTTACCGTTCGGATTTGCAGGTGATTTCTTGAGCCGATGATTTGTACATTTGCTTTTAAGATATTTTCAGTTTGCCCTAACTTGGTGCGTCCATCGTATATTTATATATATATATATATAATATATATATATACATATATATATATATATATATATTATATATATTATATATATATATATATATATATATATATATATATATATATATATACTATATATATATATATATATATATATATATATATATATATTATATATATATATATATATATATATTTATACTTTTTGCATCTATTCGTTGATGAACAATAAGAAAATATTTGCTCGGGAAAAATACATTATATTTTTCATGAAGCAGTTTTAGTGACGAAGCTGGAGTTGCAAGAATAACAGATAAAAGCACAGGTTATCAATCGCAAGCAGCATACATACATTTTCTTGCAAAATGTCATTTGTTATATACCCCAAACTTTTTTCCTCCAGAATGACCCCTGCCTCATGGTCTTTCCTTTTCTTCCTTAGAATGACCTCTGCCTCATGGTCTTTCCTTTTCATCCTCCAGAATGACCCCTGCCTCATGGTCTTTCCTTTTCTTCCCCAGAATTACCCTGCCTTATGGTCTTCCCAGAATTACCCTGCCTCATGGTCTTTCCTTTCATCCTCCAGAATGACCCGTGCCTCATGGTCTTTCCTTTTCATCCTCCAGAATGACCCCTGCCTCATGGTGCCCTACATGATTCTCCGTCTGATCTACATCATCCTGACCATCACGGGCGGCGCCGCTCTCTGCATCGCCCTCATCGTCGTTGGCGACTTAACCTCCATGTCCATCGTGGCTGCTGTAGCCTTTGGGTACATTTTCCTGGAGACCTATTTCCTCCTGGTGATTCGTGCGCACTACCTGCAGGTACGAGAATATAAGCATTTTCCGCCCACCGTTTAAAGGCCGTTGTGCAATTTTCAGAAAGTAGAAAAAGAAAGGCAGTTTTCTTTTGCACGTATAGAGTTGGCGAGCTTGATGCTGGGTTGTAGTGATTTATTTCTTTGCCTTATTTCTTGTAAATTTTCTTTTTCTTTGTGTTCGAAGTAGCAGGGAAATGTTTCAAATCCTTTTGCTTAAATAACCGTACTTGTCCTGTTAAAAACAGCTAATTAAATTCCTGCTTTTAAAAGGAAACAACTTTAGTTTGGTAGATATTCTTGATGTAGCTAACTGCATGGTTAATAGCATTTATATTAACATTTTTTAATTACCAATTGTTAAGATAGAAAACTAAGTTATCTCTGTCTATATGCAATGAAGTCTGTCCATACACAATAAAAATTTCAAGTAAATGCTATACTAATTTTTTCCTTAATGCTTTTGACTTTCCTTAATCAGTGCTAAGACCTGGGTAGTAACCTTGTACTGCAGTAGATTAAATGTTTAATGTGATTGTTGCTGCAGTAGTAATAGTAGTAGTAGTTATTATAGTAATAGTAGTAGTAATAATAGTAACAGTAATATACGGCTGGTTTGTTAAAATTGGGCAAGGCCCAGCTCAATGAATATTCGTATATGCAAACATGCGTATACACAGAAATTAATGCATGTCTGTCTATCAGAAATATACATTTATCTGTCTATATGGTAGATATGCATATGTAGACTGATAGATATGCATTAATTTCAGTGTATAAGCATGTCCGTATAATGAATGTTCCTGGGGTTGGGCCTCGCATAATTTTAACCAACCGGCCGAATGAAAACAGAAATGCTCAGAATTGAGGCAAACCACCTCTTACACTCGCGTTTGTTCACGCAAAAGTTGCACATATTAACTTCTTACTAACCATACTCCACGGGATTCTCACACTTCCGTCCATATTTTCACGCACAAAATTGCATGTATCCATAAAAAAAACGCTCACGCATACACGCACTCGTGCATCTCCACGCGCGCACGTAAACAAGCTTAAACTACATGTCCACGCACACGCACAAGCACACGCATAAGCATAAACATTACATGTCCCCATACACACAAGCATGAATATAATCATCACATATCCACAAACATATACGCACAAGCACAAGCATAAACATAAACAATTTATGTCCACACACAATGCATCCAAGCAGAGTACGGGAACGGTAATGAAAAATAGTGCACAAGTATTATGACCACATTTTTTTAAAATAGAGATGAATGTGCAATTGAAACGTAGAAATACGAGGTAAATAACAGAACTAAACGTTGAGATTCGTTTACCTTTTAGAGCCTATGAATTCTCAAACGGCTATTGCAAATGTAGCACTAAGGCGCCCTGTTCATGTACAGACACGCCCACACCTGTAGATAGGTCCAGGCCGTATGCCACACGGTCACGGTCACACCTGCAGACAGTTCTGTGCCATACGGACACACACGCTCGAACACCTGTGTACGGACACACTCAAACACCTGTGTACGGACTCGGGCCACACACACGCTCAAACACCTGTGTATTCGGGCCACACACACGCTCAAAACACCTGTGTACGGGCCACACACACGCTCAAACACCTGTGTACAGATTCGGGCCACACACACGCTCAAACACCTGTGTACAGATTCGGGCCCCACACACGCTCAAACACCTGTGTACAGATTCGGGGCCACACACACGCTCAAACACCTGTGTACGGACTCGGGCCACACACACGCTCAAACACCTGTGTACAGACTCGGGCCACACACACGCTCAAACACCTGTGTACATTCGGGCCACACACACGCTCAAACACCTGTGTACAGATTCGGGCCCCACACACGCTCAAACACCTGTGTACACGGCACACACGTCAAACACCTGTGTACGGACTCGGGCCCACACACACGCTCAAACACCTGTGTAAGGATTCGGGCCACACACACGCTCAAACACCTGTGTACGGACCGGGGCACACCACACGCTCAAAACACCTGTGTACGGACTCGGGCCACACACACCTCAAACACCTGTGTGATGGTTATGATTGAACCCGCTCTACATCTCCTTATGTCGCTGGGACCAGGCTTGCTTTATGATGGAGGCCTGGGACCACTTCGGGATGACCATCGGTGTCTGCGTGAACAACGAAGGCGCTTCTCGTGTCATGGCGTCGGAGAGCGCTGCGGTTTGACTGATTCGTTGTTCGTGCAGTCCTCGTGATGTCTCGCCTATGTATACCTTATCACAGCCCCCACAAGGTATGCTGTTCACCTGGC
>NW_020870091.1:1026553-1031553 GCF_003789085.1 Penaeus vannamei | reverse complement strand
AGGATTTGCAAAAAGTAGATCCTGCCAATCTCTTCCATCCGTAACAATCTCCACCCTGAAATAAATCACTTGTATTATTTTCTCCAATAATATTGGTGAATGTCACATGAATATCAAACATCAGTTCTTCTTAGAGTATACCACTCAGGGACTCGTGAAAAAAATAGTCATCACATGGCTAGTATTTTGTATTAATTCCTCATTGTTACACATTCAATCAAAACCTGCACATCAAAGTACATAAACCGTCTTTAAAATTTGTTTAAAATTCCTCTTAGTCTCATCCACTTGACATTATGTCCCCCCACCCCGTTTCCAAAGTATTTCAACCTGTTAGAGAAATTTCACAAGACCAGTGCACTATTCCTTAAATGTGTGTTTCAAAAGGTTCCAAAGCAGATATAATATTTGGAAAAAGTATCAACAATGGAGGGAACAACTTTAAAAACGTCATTTTTTTCTTCTAGGATTGATATGTACAAACTGAAGACATACCTTTGAAGTGCTTGAAGCAAAAATTGGGTTTCACTCTCACTGCCGAGGAACATTCAGACTTGTATACGTCAACCTTTGTCCACATACACTCCCCAACCGTCAATCCACTTCACTAAATCCATCTTCCATCCTGACAACAGGTGCAGATGAAACTGAAAGACTAAAACAGGAAACATGAATAGGACAACAATAGGATGCATGAAAAGTATTTTTAATCTAAAAATGATTTTATAAAATTTTACCCAATAACAAAGTATAATTATGGAGAAACCATACATCAAAAACAGAACCAATGACCTTTTGAAGATACTTACAGTTAAACATATCCACAACAAACTATTGCAATAAGTAGTTGGCATTAATAATCCTCTTCTAGTATTTTGAAATACTTCAAATCACCTACAATGATGCTCATAAAACCCCAGAAAAGGTACACCATACATATTATACTAATGAATCAAATATCTAAAATATCTAGACATTTTATACAATCTATTCATTATCAAAGAAATGGCACACAGTACACATTAAAAATATAAATCAAAAGGTAAGATATCTATATTGTAAAATTTACTTCCTCTAACATGGCATTAAGACATATCAAAAGAAATTTTTCCTAACTGGTACAGTCAGGGACTAAAGTCCTTGGAAATGTTTTGCGTGTTTTGTTTATTGCCCAGAGATGGCACTAAAATCGCTGTGTAGTCATCACACATCTATAGATCTCCGATTCAAACGCACGTTTGAAGCAATGTAATGAATCCCTACAACCCAACTCTGCCCTCCCTCCCTCTGGGTAATAAACAAAACACGCAAAACTTTTCTGAGGACTTTAGTCCCAGACTGTACATCAGTTAACATATATAGTCATCCAGTTCTCAAAAAAAGGGATGTAAAACACTTTTCTATTTTTTTTTTTTCTTTATTCACTGCATTTACAAATAGGCTTCACGGAACTCAAAGGTCACCACCTTGCCAGTCAATTTCTTGTAGACAGCAGCAAATGTTTCAACCTGAAATATATAATCGCATCTTAATCATATATACACAAACAACTAATGCTTTGTGAAGAAAACTCCAATTCAGTTCTTCTTAGAGATATACACTCAGGACTCACGAAATAAATTTGTCATCATGGATTACACTACCTCAAAAAGCTTAAAAATTACAAAGCTTACAAACATGGGAAACATTTCTAAAATACTTTTGATTCTCATGACATTCAGTATTCCAAAACCTTCCATTGAAAAGGAACTCTCCCATACCTTATGTTCAATGTTAGTTTGCTGGGCCTTATCAAGATGGACCTTGATGAGACGGGTTCCATCGAGACGGATACGAATCCTCTTGCCTACAATCTCAGCGGGGTAGACCAGATCCTCCAAAATAGCTTCATGGACAGCAGTAAGAGTACGGCTGTTAAAATAAAATAAATTTTTTGAAGATTATCTGGTGTGTTGGGTTCATTTTCCTGCTATTCTTTGCATGGGTTTTTCAGTTCTTCTTAGAGGATATATTGTAGCAATCAGTGGATCAAGCTAAAAATAAAGTCATCATGCAAAAACAATATGGTGAGGGGATTTTTTTTTTTTTTTTATTCCATGTAGAAAATAAATAAAATAACAGTTAAAAATCCTTACCTCCTGGGCCTCTTCTGCTTGGGAGGGTTCTTCATCTTACGTGAGGGCTTGGCCACAACACGGCGTTGGGCAATAACAACAACATGCTTTCCACTGAATTTCTTTTCCAGCTCACGTACAAGACGCTGCTGAACTCGCTGGAATGCCTTCAACAGGGGAACTGGCACAAAGATAGCAATGCACTGAAAAGAGAATTTTTTTTTTCTTCAAAATATTGATTAAAGTTATTCTTGTACACCTCTACAACCCAGCTATAATATGGAACAGGCATATATCCAGAACTTATTAAACTTACTACATATAAACCTTCAACCAACCTTTTTGTCACCAACATCAATTTGTGTGGCGCCGGTAATGGTAAGTTCACGGAGTTGAGCCTTCAGCTCAGAGTTCATCTCCAGGTCGAGCAGAGTCTGCCCGATGGAGGTTTCGAACTCATCGGGCTGATCAGCCGACTGCTTGGTGATTTTGCCGTTGCAAAACTGTGGCATCTGAAAAAGATATTACCCATGTACTTCATGTTTTGCATATTTCTATATTAGTATCAATAATATAATTGAACAAGTAAATAAAACAATTCTCAGGTCAACTTGTTACCAACAAAAAAAATCTATATAAATCCCTTTAATAAATCCTGAAGTATATACACCAATCCAAAAACAAATTCAAACATGAATCAAAATATCTATTAATCTGTACATACAGTCCTGCTGTATTATTCAAGCACCATTTTACACAGCCAAATTTCACCCACTGATAATCAAAGTTTCGTAAGTCTCATGATTAGCCAAGAACCAAACAAACATGCTCGATGCAGAGGGTTGAAGCTAAAGATTTCTACTGTGTATATGAAGTACCTATACTTCCTATCATCAAATTATTACCAATATAAACAAGTAGTCCACCTGCATTGTGATTTCTATGTATGCAAATGCCCTAATGGCAACAGGTTCCAACCGGGTAATGAATACCAAACATCCAAGTATACAATATTGAAAATAATAAATTGTTACCTATTGATTTTCTATGCATTAGCAACTTTTCCCCATTCCTAATACAGTTAAAATATTAAACCGGGCAACAGTCTCATAACCTAGGTGTTTCAGGCAAGATTCCAGATGCATCAAATTTCAAATTACGACTATGTAGTTATAAAAAGAAAAGCAGTAAATAATGCTTAAACAAAAGAAATAAAGGTCAGTGCAAGAAACTACAGAGATTGATTTTCAAAGTGAAAAGAAGGGGAGGGAAGACTTGTTACACATTCTATGTTGACCATCTGCACTTCCCTCTTTGGGGTAAACAGCACTACCCAGTGAGACTTGCATTTTGCCAGTGCCAACCTAACCCCTACTATGGTCCACCTATATAATGCATGACTTCATACCATAATGCAAGTGCAGGCCTACTGAGCCAATCAGGTTTGTATCTATTTTCTTTAGTTACTTGCAGTTGCATACATGTATCTACAGTACCTTTATTCACTACTTCCTTGACACAGGTATTTCATAATTGCTTAGTCACCATGAAGTCAGTTGCTTGGCCTTCTGGTACTCGCCTGTTTTACATATTCCTTGAATTTGTAAAGGTTTCCATTTAATATTACTGTTCAATATAACATTCATACAACAGTAACAACTACAATAACAGTACCAAGGGTAAAAACTTTCCAATTATATCAAGAAATGAGAAACAAGTTCGTTCAGGCAGATCTAATAATTGAGTACCTGGCTAAACATTTTTTGAGATATTGATAAAAAAAGGGGTGGGGACTTGGTTTTCAAGTGAATAAGATATTGCAGATTCTTAATTTTTAAATCCACTTACAAACTTATGCTGAAAGTTATGACAAGATAACTTACTCGAGGTTGATCTTACAACATCCAGTATGCATGACAAGGAGGATCAAGAAAATAGGGAAAGTACACCAAAACCTACAATAACACAGCTCTGCCATTAACACCTCCCAGAAACCATTATCATATGCATAGCAAGACAGCTGAAACCTCTAAGCCCAAATTTCCACTTTTTAAACTTGATCACTAATTTCATTATTTACACCTAAATAACCCTAATTGCTTATTAGTAGAGTCCTAGTAGTTTTACTGTAGCCACACTTTAGAATACAAATTGCACCACATCACAGTATGCAGGTGTATCCAAACCTTATGCATCAACACTCCTCTTAATGGATCATGGGAACAAATTGGTGGGGAGGGGGGGATTTGATGCAGAGTTGTACTGTGTATGCATGTTTGTTTATACGCATATTCATTGGGTTGGGCCTCTCATAATTTTAAGAAACTGGCAATATATCGGCACTCAGCTGGAAGCCAAGAAACACCAAATTCTGCAAACGTGGGCTCAAATAATCTCTCCATTTCAGTATCAAATAACATACGAAGCCATAGTCTATCCCGATCTAACAAGTATGAGTTGTATAACTTTTCTCCTTACTACTCAGCCCAAATATTAGTGTTCATACCCAATATCCTACACTACCTTTAAGTATTAAGCACAGCTTTTTAAATTTATTTTTAAAACATTCTAAAAATATATTCACAAAATAAAATACAATACCTTCCTCACTTTTATATATTCCAACAGGATATTTACTTTTGAGGCCTTGAGTGGCAAATTTGTAATCCTGAATGAATGATTAGTGAAAATTGAGATAATTGTCCCCGACAGCGACACCCTCCTGACCCTGTTATACAAACTGCCTGTGTGAGGGTGTTGTGGACAGTAAGTGGTGAAATACAACAGATTTTCTACATTTCACGGTAAATACCATGCCGAAGCAGTTGTACTTTTGCTGATTATGACTTTCTTATGCTCTATAAAATGGTAGTGTCCAATTCCCCC
>NW_020870091.1:1011553-1019053 GCF_003789085.1 Penaeus vannamei | reverse complement strand
TGCAATGATGACTATAAAAATTCGGAACCTTCAGAAGGAAACATTCAAATGCAAGAAGAATATTGTGCAGAGGTGTTACCTGCAAGAATTAATCGACCGTCGCAAAAAAACGCTGAAGCACTTGCGTAGAATGGACTACAAGCGCTTTGAGTGGCTAATTGGAGAGCTAAACATCATCTTCCGGCCACCCCCAAGGTACAGTATATGTACTTCAATATATGATTGTGTATAATTTTTTTCTGCTTTAAATGTTTTTTTTGCTATGGTAACTGAATATAATTAGGCTCTAACCCACTTTGCTGAGGTGGCATTACATACATGTCATGTGCACTGCAAGTTTAGTTTATTCACTGTTTGCATGTAGATCGCTCCACAAGTGTTTTGTTAAAATGGAGTCAAACACTAGTCCTACCTATCTCACCTTTTTGTCCTTTTCCTTGAATTTTTATTTCTTTTTATTGCTAATAACATTCTCATATTAAAGTAATCATAATGTACGTAAAAATAATAGCATTGATATTACTAGCATATGAAAACTGCCCCATAAAATTCAGCTATGGGGAAATCAGGTGGTTACCTTGTCCAAATGGTAACTCCTTGATGGCTGTGCACTTTGTATAACTATATGTATGTATGTATATCTGTATATAAAAAAAAAAAAAAAAAAAAAAAAAAAAGGGGCAAAGGGTTAAATACCCAGTATGATACAATTATATAGTTAGTCTTGTGTAAAATTATGTTTATGTAATCTTTATGTAGTCTTTCTAAACTGCTGCTTCTATCTGTGATCAGGCATATTCTTTTCTTACTGCAAGAGATATTTTATTTGCCATAATGTGGCCTTGTTTATCTTTTATAATACAACTACATAACTTCCATATTTATGACCTTACTTTATACAGTAACTCAACCTTCATACACTTCCATTACAGGTACTACCGATGGGTTGCAAGAAAGGCATCGCTGAAGAAGCTTGTCCGTATGCGCAAGAGAGAGATCATTCACAAGAAACTCAATGAATACAAGGAGAGCTTGGAGAGCCAGAAGGAGCCGTTCCTCAAGGAAAAGGCAGAGACCTTGAAGTGGATTGCAGAAACTGAGAAAAGCCTTGGACTCCCTGTTAGTGTGACTGTACCAGAGGCAGCTTCATCTTCAGCTTAATGGGAATTAGGATGATGCCTTTTGGCTGAGAAAACCACTTTCTATGAAATGGGTTTATTAAAAGATGAGATAACAGTTTTGAAAATCAATCTTGATTTCATCTTTGCATCCTATAGATGAAAACCATGTGCAGTATAAAACGTCTCATCTTTTACTAAACGTTTGTGGATAGCAAATTTTTCTACCTAATTATCAACATGGTAGAATGTGTTGTGTTGTCAGTCAAGATGGTTTCTGTTGTATATTATGTTATATTGTAAAGTAAATGTTTTTGTAAAAAAATATGGAAACATAGTTATCATTAGATAATAAAGTTCATATAGATTTGATTTAATTTTCTTAAGACTACCTCTTTTTGTCCAAAAAGGAAAGGAAAGGAAAGATAAGTTTTTCCATGTAGTTTTATAAAAATTATAAACTGTACATACAGAATTTCAGTAATTACATTACTTCATTTTATCCAAACACAGCAACGTAAATTCTCTACAATTTTTCACTTTTTACAGTTAGGTATTTGTACAAATAGGTACAAATGAGAATTAATAACTTCACAGGATCAGATGTAGTTGATGAGTTTATATATCTTCTCAGAAACACACTTGTCATGTATTTCTGATGAAGATATAATGAAACCCATCAAATACATCTTTGGTGTAAGAGGTGTATCTAATACACTTTAGTATTAACTTTGTCTTGTCTTTCTGAAGATATAATGGAAATGCATCAAATATATCTCTTTGAATTGTTTAGTTAGTCACCCTCAATCATTCCTACTTCTACATTCATCGCAATGAATTCTCTTCAGATAGGTACTTCCTTTAAGTCAACATTATTTACTGGAATACTATGGCACAGAATTGCGAAGCACCTTAAAAGCCAAATGCAGACAGACCCTTCACACGGGGGTGCTGTACAGTAGACTTTGCCTTGCGTGTCTCTTCTGCATCAGCACCCTTTTCCTTGTCTTTCTCTTTGTCTTTGCGGCGGAAGCAGGAAGATAGTGTCAGAGATTCTTTGTGGAACCTCAAAGGAAGCACTCCTAGCTGGCCCCCATATCTGTTCTTCACAACCTGGAATTGTCAATGTATAAAGTTCACGGATATTTATGGGAATGTTGAGCTTAATGTATGAACAGACCAGCATTTATGTAGGCAAACAAATTCAAACACTATTAATTTATGTTTACACAAATTTAGGAAGGAATTTCTTTTTTTCTGCAATATCAAAGTCCAAACAAAATAATTCTACTAGATAGCACAATAGTATCTCAGTTTACCTGCAATGCCTTCTTGCTTTGATTGATGGCTGAGCTGCTTTTCACCTGCAGAATGAGCACATTGTCTGCCTCCTGTGTTGCCTTGGCTCCACCAAATACACTGTTGATGCTCAGTAGCTGACCATCGGGCACCTGTTATGAAGTACATACATCTAACTTGTGCTTACATTGGAAAAAGTTAAATGGAAAAAGAAAATTTAGAAACAAATTGTTGTTTTTTGTGTTGGGATGAGAAATTGGTAGATTAATTAATGGAAAATAGAAACAGTTTGTGATATGGCATCAAACGAGTTCAAATGAAAATAAGTACAAAGAATTGATGCTAAAATATTAATCCACTGTTGCCAAGTTAATGCACTTCCACTGTCGTTTTATAAATTTTGTTTATGCATATATGGCTCTGTAATTCTGACTACAATTCGTCCCTAAACAACTTCAAGCTGTACAAGGTTACCTCAATGGCAGGAGAGAGGTAAGTGTACAGTACTTAATAATTGATGCAGATTATGCTGAGTTTGCCTATTTGAATTTTCATAGTAAAAAGGAATGTGCATAATATGCAAAGAGGACTTGATAGCCCTTTTAACAGTAAATTTTCATATATCACACTAGTTGAAAGTAAACAAGTGTTTGTGGTTATACAAAGGTAGTGGATTACCTAGTATATTTAATTTTAATCCTAAGAACTACTTTTCATTATGTCAAGAGTCGCTTACATGGTGCTACTTTTATTCGCATTTGGACAAGCTTCTTAATTTGCTAGCAAATTTGCTTGTGAAAGCATTTAAAGACTTTCATTTGCTAGTGAGAAAAATCATGAATTCACACCGGAAAGATGACTAGTCCAGAGGACGATGGCAGTGTGAGAGGGTGTATGTGCTTTGCTGCGGGGTGCATTGTCCATTTTTTTTTTTTTTTTTTTTTTTAATGATAGCTCCAAAACTATCCTAAGTGAATGGAAATGAAACATTCACCCTCCTTCAGATTATTGAAAACTATCCCATCATGGAGAAGGCAGATTTAAAGACTATTCAAATAAGCCAATGTGCAATGGACAAACAACACAAATGCACTTAGCACTTTTGTACCCATGCACATCTTTTTAAGGATAAGGATAAGTCAGATATACAAAGCAGTCTCATTACACAATCATGCATTCTAGCTTGGAGCACAAAAGATGACAGCAGCTTGCAGCAAATCCTCCTGTGATACCATGACGCTTGGGACTCCTTGAAAATGCTAGTGAACATAACTTAAACCACCATTGTGTAAACGGCTCACTGCTTGTGTCTTGATCACTTTCAAATTTGCTCTAGGAGAGCATTAAGAAAGTTTTAATCAGGACAGCAACAAGTGCACATTAAAACAACAATAGAACAATACTAAAGTGTTTAAAAATGTTTTTCAAATTTAGAACATGTATTTGTGAGGTTCATTTTAGCCGTATGCTGTATGTCTTTACACAACACACAACACACACACACACACACACAAAGATGGGGGGGATGGTACAGATGAGATCAGATAGAACTAGTGATGGTGACTATGTACTTTGGGAGCAATCTATGACTTGGCTTGTATGTACAAGCACTCCTGGCATCAAACTTCATTACTCATCTGCCTGACAGTTGATTATAGTAATTATTGTTATTATCTTATTAGATGACATAATTCAATTACTGGTTATAGTTCTTGTATTCATTATTTATTTCTAATTATAATGATTATCATTACTATTTTTATCTAGAGTAAGGGGGAGGGGATGGGATATGTTTCTTTGGACAGGCATTTCCTATGGATCTTGATTCAATACATTTGAATAATTATCCAAGCTTCAATTATATTCACAAATAAGTAATTTTACTACACACTCCTAGCTATCTTTTCTCTGAGTAGTAATTCATATACTTCTTCATCAACTAAAGAATGAAAAGACTCAAAATTTGATGGATATAACCAACACAGGAGGTTAGGTATAGTTAGGAACTTTCTTCATGATGCTAATCTTTTATGCATGTTTCAACATAACATTTAACTACATGCTATTCATCTATTCATTCAATTCCTCATTGGGAATACTTCTGTTGATCTTACAACTTCAAAATGTAACCAACCTTTTTTGGATGTACAATAAGAGTAACATGGCAATTGTGGGTTGTTGCAAATCTCCGGAAAGCTGCGACTGCCTTATCTTGCTCCCACCAGCGATCCATGGACTGATCACTTGTGCCTAACATGAACTGCAAGTTATCTATGATGACGTGCTGTATTCCCCAAACTCGAACAGCCTCGGTCATAGCCTGCAAAAGAAGGAGAGAGAAGGAAGAGAGAGGAGAGAGAGAGAGAGAGAGAGAGAGAGAGAGAGAGAGAGAGAGAGAGAGAGAGAGAGAGAGAGAGAGAGAGAGAGAGAGAGAGAGAGAGAGAGAGAGAGAGAGAGAGAGAGAGAGAGAGAGAGAAAGAGAAAGAGAAAGAGAGAGAGAAAGAGAAAGAGAAAGAGAAAGAGAAAGAGAAAGAGAGAGAAAGAGAGAGAGAGAGAGAGAAGAGAGAGAAAGAGAGAGAAAGAGAGAGAAAGAGAGAGAAGAGAGAGAGAGAGAGAAAGAGAGAAAGAGAGAAAGAGAAGAGAGAAAGAGAGAGAGAAAGAGAGAGAGAAGAGAGAGAGAGAGAGAGAGAGAGAGAGAGAGAGAGAGAGAGAGAGAGAGAGAGAGAGAGAGAGAGAGAGAGAGAGAGAGAGAGAGAGAGAGAGAAATAAATTACCAAAAGAAATACAAAATGTAATTGTAATTTAGAAAAGCTAAACTCAATAAAAAGAGACATATAAATCATTAAATCAATTTAGGAAACCAAATCTATACAACTGGAAGACAAATATATGTAACATGAAAGTTCATTAATCAATATACATCCATGTAATAAAAAACTAATAATAATAATATAATAAATAAAAAAGAACTTCGTAAATACATTAAATGATACATAAAAAAGTGATGCTTTAAAGCCCACCTTGATAACAGATGAGGCTGTCTGCTGGCCATGGTAGGTGAGAAAGTGGAGAGGCAGTGAGGCAAACTGCGAGGAGAGGTTGTTGAAGGCAATGGGGTCGTGAGGAAGGGATGTCCCACTGAACTGATGTAGCATAACTTCACAAAGCCGCACCACACTCACTTCAAAGCTGCCCCACAAGGTTTTCACCTATAAAAGTGAATTCAAAAATAAATCAAAATTAGTAATGAAAAAAGACTATCAATTATTTATAACAATAAAGGCTCAGCTACAATGTTAACCATAGTTAGTATTTACAGAACCTAAACTAACAGCAAAGATTATATATATATCATTTTTAAATTACTTTAACCACATCAATTTAAAGATACTGAACTTTTAACAGAGCATACATACACTACAAACTATATATAACAAAGACATCAACGAAAACATCCTATCAGTACAGCCCTTTCCAAACAGAAGACATACATACTTACCAAACATACAGAAATCATAACAACTGCTAGCTAAACAACCAAGCTGATATCACAATTTTCTATTGATATAGATGATATCACAATTTTCTATTGATATAAGAAAATACAAAAAAATACCAACCCCTTGCAAACACAAGTCCAAAGAATATTCGGCCATGAATGTGGTTTTCCCTGAGCCTGTGGGACCTGTGAGTACCGTCAGTTCTCCCGGCCGGTGACCTAGTAACAGTTCGTTTAGTTCGCTGTATCTCTTCCACTGGACACCACAGACCTGTTGACAGAGAGAGAGATTCTTTTTAGAGCTAGCTTCTATGCCTTCTGTAATAAAGTAAATGATGTGTACCCTAAATCTCAGTTCAAAAAACAAGTTCATTATCATAGTAAATTCATAGAGGAATCTAACTACTTTTAATGTTGATTTCTCTAGTAAACTCCTCTATTTCACATTCATTCATTATACTACTACTAGTAATACTAAATGAAAATCTGTACCTCTTCTTTGTGTGTGAGACGATAATAAATCTTGTCTTTGAGCTGCGCAAATGTAGTGGTTGTTTCAGATAACACCGGAATTGTGTTCTTCAGGGCTGCTTGGATTTCCTTCTGAGTCTTGATGTGTATTGGCAGGTCATCCTTGGTAGACCTGACCAAAAAATAAAAAATAAAAATTCAGTGATGCGTAATGTATCTTAGTCTTAGGCTCACTCACTTTTGTGCTGAAATCTCCTTATTACTTGATGATCAACAGAAACAGCATGGAAACTAGCCTGTGACACTTAAAAAAATTCTCTAAGTAATGCATAAACACTAAACCTTCCTTATCAAAAAAGGTGATTTAATCCTTCTTGTATTAACTCATCAGCGACGGGTAAAAATTTTGTCAAGTTTACGTATGCGCCAGCTTGTTGGCGCGCACTGGCAGTTTCCCTTATGCGCCCGGCTCGATCGGTAGTTTGCGAGCGACATATAGCACCTAAAAGCTTTTATTTTTCTAAAATTTATAAAAATATTAAAATTTTGAAGGTTTACCTTCACTTTAGGTGCCATTGCCTAAAATCTTTACCATATAAATGAAGCCGCTACTAGTGGAGAAAAACAACCTCCGTCCGACGAGCCAGTAGCGCGGGAATGGGCATGGCATGATGCCCCCGGCGTTTGGTCCAAAACAGCCATGGCATGTACGTACGTGACACCCGGCGCCAATGGGTTAAGTTAAATACAGTCATTTAGCTATATAGCTGAAGAGTAGAAATAACATCTTATCATACTGAGAAACACATTTTATTATAAAGAAATGAATACAACCGATATAAACCATAACAGAAAACCAAACATGAAAAAAACTAAAACAGTTAAAATAGAAGTAAAGAAACAGCAACAGCAGTAAAGTAATAATAATCACAATACAATAAAAAATAAAAAATAGCTATTTACAAGATGAAAAGCATAATAATTACCGAATCAAGCTGCAAGAGACACCTGCTTCAATAAGAGCCATGAGAAGTGTCCGGGGTGGTGCTTCTGATCCAAGCCATAGTGTCACTTCTAGTTTATTGCTGCCTGATATATATTCCTGAAGAGCTT
>NW_020870091.1:1001553-1004053 GCF_003789085.1 Penaeus vannamei | reverse complement strand
ATGTCTTTCAAATACATATTCAAAACATATATAATTTTAAAACATATCAGGGTAGGATCTACTAACACCTTGCTATGACACCAAAACCAAAGTGATAGAAGTTATGCAAAATTGTGACTTCCAGATCTACATATCATCTTTCAAGAGGGAAAGGAGTTCTAACAGTGCTATCATTGATATTCTGAAATACCTGTTAAGGAAAACGGTAGTTAATGCAGACGTAGCAAAGCACCACTCCTCTTACATAACAACATCCTACATCCCTGTCTTGATTATGTATCTGAGAGATAATAGTATATGTGAGTTCTAACAGAATAAAGCATCAATTACTGTAGTATGAGTTGGCAGTTGGCTGTGTCTATAGTGCTGAAGCCTAGCTGCCAGCAGATTTCATGCATCTTCTCTCATCGTCTCATAAAGCTGATAATAATACAGAAAAAACAGATGATAGTGATGAAGACTACCACTGATGAGAATGATTATGATGATGCCGATACTGACAATGTTGACAGTGTAGGTAATAAAGGCAATGATTTAGATGACTAAGATACTGCTTATGATAATAATAGTGGTAATATATTTTAGTCTGATGTTACATATAAGATTAGAAATAGATCTTTGTGTGCCTGCATTCAGCTGTCACCCACGTATGCCACCACTTTCCTTGTTCACCACGCATCAATACCCAGCCCACACGCAATGTTATGTAATTAAAATTGAATATTTTTTGTATCACTAGCTATGATTAATTAATCAAAGCCTGATTTTGTCTAACCTTACTAGAAAATTAGAATACAAAATACAGCCACTCTACATAAGTATATGACCATTAAGTAAGCAAATTTTAGGGGTTAACTTGCTCAGTAAAACACTAATATTTCACAAATTAAACATCAATATAATTATTTTTTCCTGTATGCAATATTATCCAAATACAAACTCTTCAGGAATATCTATAAGATTATGTTTATAACTAAAAATTCTGGTTAGATTACAAATTCAATTCACTTTATGAATGAAATGGAATTCTTGAAATTCTAGGGAACTCTATTAACGTATGATTTTAGACAGAGCTTGACTGACTAATGATCATCACATATGCACACCCAGTGTCTTATTATTTTATAATTTAATTCTATTACTTAACATAATTATTCCAAACATAACAGTGCTGCTGTCAGTACTTGTATGATCATTCTAGTCTATTACTCAACCATCTTTATGCTACCTTCCCAAATACAAGGATAAATTTACTGAGAGGTGAAAACCTCACACCTATGGCATCTTTTCCGGTGGCAATTAGGGTGTTGCAAGACACGCTGCACCACCAAAAGCTGTCTCGTGATCGGATAGGCCTCTAAGCTCCACCCATTTCTGTGACGTAATGGAAATGATCGTGGTTGACGGCTTGCTATTTCAATGTACTGGTTATTTTTCTAACAGGTAAACAGTATTTTGGAATATGATATCCAAGATGGCTTTTGATATCTTATCTTGGGTACTGTGGTGTTATAGACATACAATATAAGTACGGATATGCATGAAATATCAACTCAATTAAAGTTAACAGTCTCCTCGATTCCCGTCGCGTAAGAGGTGTCGCATTTCCCATAACCGCTGGAAAAGATGCCTCTATTCTGTTGCATATCCCACACTGGGTTTGTGCAAACTTTTTATTTTCTCCAAAAATAATTTTCCTGCACCCCATATCCTGTCTCCTTCTTCTATTTCATTCCAAATAAACAATCATATGTATGAAGGCCTTTATTTGTGCCCTGAAGATGCGGAGGCCTGCGGCTGATGAGCCACCGACCAATTATTTCAGGGTAATTATGATAACACAGCCTCCACAAAATATACTGGATGTTTACCAAAATATCCATAATATCACCCTTAACAATTAAGCAACTGATAACACCTATAGTTCTCTGAAACAATATTACATAAAAAGAAGAAATCGACTGTCTATAAATAGTCCTAGCCCTCTATTCTTTCTGTCCTCAACTGAACATCCCTGCTCACAAATCGCATTTCAGAGACAATATAAATATTTGTTCATTCTTTTGTCCATTCTTAAGTCATACAAAAAATCTCAGACTCTTTAATTTTACTAAATCATTTAATTTGTCTCGAAGTACCCAACGGCAAATCCACACAAATTCAAATTGTGTAAAAATTCGCTTGTAAAACGCGAGTTAGCAGCAATAACTTCACCAAAATAACCTTCAGTAAGGTGTCCCTTTAACTTTTATACAAATTAATTTCAAGAACAATTAGTCTGGCGTAAAATAGTACAAATATAACACTCACACAAAGCACATGTTCAAATTCATTCCTTTTGTTTATGTCGATCAGCTGATTCCAAGTCTAGGCGTGCCAACTACACACTATATAGTTTGGCTAATAGATGTTTTTGGCTCATATACTATATATATTATTATTACTACTACTTATCATATATTACCATTATCATCATCATCATTATTATTGCTGCTGTCAA
>NW_020870091.1:986553-991553 GCF_003789085.1 Penaeus vannamei | reverse complement strand
GTGGTAGGGGGTGTGATGTGGTGGGGATGGTGGTGATGTTGGTGGTGATGGTGATGTGATGGTGGTGGTAGTGGTGGTGGATGGTAAATGGTGGTGGTGGAGATGGTGGTGTGGTGATGGTGATGAGGTCGGTGGCTGGTGATGGTGGTGGTGGTGGGAGGTGATGGTGGTGGTGGTGGTGAGGGTGGATGGTGGTGGTGGTGAGTGGTTGGTGGTGATGGTAGGTGGTGATGGTGATGTTGGTGGTGGTGTGGTTGGTGGTGGTGGTGGGTGGTGGATGGGGTTGGTGGTGGTGGTGATGTGATGAGTGGTGGTGGTGGTGATGGTGGTGTGAGTGGTGGTGAGGGGGGAAATGGTGGTGGTGTGATAGTGGATGGTGGATGTGATGGTGGATGATGGTGGTGGTGGTGATGGTGGTCGGTGGTGGTGATGTGATTGGTGTGATGATGGTGGTGGTGGTGATGGTGGTGGTGGTGGTGAGGGTGGTGGTGGTGATGGTGGAAATGGTGGTGGTGGGGATGGTGGCGGTTGGTGGGATGGTGATGGTGGTGGTGATGGTGGCTGGTGGGTGGTGGAGGTGGGGTGGATTGGGTGGTGATATGGACGAATGGGTCTGGAAATGGTGGTGGTGGGGATGGTGTGGGTGGTTGATGATGGTGATGGTGATGATGGTGGTGGGTATGGTGGTGGTGGTGGTGAGGGTGGTGGTGGTGTGGTGGAAAGGTGGTGGTGTGGTGGGATGATGGTGATGATGGTGGTGGGTGATGGTGGTGTGGTGAGGGTGGTGTGGTGAGGGGAAATGGTGTGGTGGTGATGGGGGTGGTGGTGGGTGGTGATGGTGGTGGTGGTGATGGTGGTGGTGGTGGTGGTGGTGGATGGTGTGTGGTGGGTGAACGTGGTGGTGGTGATGGTGGTGGGATGATGTGGGGTGGTGATGGTGGTGTGGTAGGTGGGTTTGCGGGATGATTGGTGTGGTGGTGATGGTGGGGTGGGGATTGTGGTGATGGTGATGTGAGGTGTTGTTGGTGCGTGAGGTTTGTGTGATGGTGGGGTGGTGTTGTGTTGATAGTGGTGATGTGTGGTGTTGTTGTTGGTGTGATGGGGTGGTGATGTGATGGTGGTAATGTAATGGTGTTGTTGGGCTGATGGGGGTGGTGGATGATGGTGGTGGTGGTGGGGATGGTGGTGGTGATGGTGATGGTGGTGGTGGTATGGTGTGGTGGTGATTTGGTGGTGATGTGATAGTGGTGATGTGATGGTGGTGAGTGATAGTGGTGGTGGGGATGGGGGTGGTGGTGGTGGTGGTAGTGGTGGTGGTGATGATGGTGGTGTGTGGTGTTTTGGTGATGATTTTGGTGGTGATGATGGTGGTGTGAAAGTGGTGGTGGGGATGGTGATGATGGTGGTGAAGGTGATGGGTGTGGTGGTAATGGGCGGTGGTGATTGGTAAGTATGGGGTGGTGATGTGTGAGGTGGAAATGGGGGTGTGGGGATGGTGGTGGTGGTGATAGTGGTGGTGAAATGCGGTGGTGGTGATGGTGGAGGTGGTGTGAAATGGTGTGTGATAGTGGTGGTGTGTGGTGATAGTGTGGTGGTGATGGTGATGTGATGATGGTGGTGTGGGTGAATGGTTGGTTGGTGTGAGTTGGTGTGAGGGAGGTGATAAGGGTGGTGGTGGCGGGGATGGTGCCGGTGGTGTGATGGTGATTGGTGATGATGGTGGTGGTGGTGATGGGTGGTGTGGGGGAGGGTGGTGGTGGTGATGGTGAAATGGTGGGTGGGGAGGTGTGGTGTGATGATGGGATCGGGTGATATGGTGGTGGTGGTGATGGTGGTGGTGTGGTGAGGTGTGGTCGGTGAGGTGAAATGATGTAGTGGGAGGTGGTGGTGGTGTGGGATCGGGAGGTGGATGATGTGGTGGTGGTGATGGTGGGGTGTGGTGAGAGGTGGTGGTGGGAGGGTGGAAATGGTGTGGGTGGGGATGGGGGTGTGTGGTCGTGATCGTGAGTGATGAATGTGTGGGTATGGTGGTGAGGGGGTGGCTAGTGGTGGTGGTGATGGGGTGCGTGGGGATGACTGTGAGGGTGGTGATGATGTGGTGTGTGGTGGTAGGTGGCGGATGGTGGCTGTTTTGGGATGATGTGTGGAAACACTGGTGGTGAGTTTGGTGGCCAGTGGTGGGGATGATTGGGCATGTGATGGTGGTGATGGTCTCGGTTGAATGGTGTGTTGGTTTGGCGGTGATGTTTGGTGAGGTGGGCGTGTGTGGGGTGGTGATAGGTGGTGATAGTGAATGGTGTGTTGGTGGTGGTGATGGTGGTGGTGAATGTGAATGGTGTAATGTATGGTGTTGTTGCTGCTGAATGGGGGGTGGTGATGAGGGTGTGGTGTGGGTGAGTGGTGGTGATGGTGATGTGTGGTGGTTGATGGTGGTGGTGGTATTGAAATGGTGGTGATTGATAGTGGTGATGTATGGTGGTGATGTGATAAGTGGTGGTGGTATGGGGTGGTGGTGGTGGTGTAGAGTGGTGGTGGTGATGAGGTGGGGGTGGACTGATGGGTGGGGTGATGATTCTGGTCGTGAGATGTGGTGAGTGAAGTGGTGGTGGGATGGTGATGATGGTGGTGAAAGGGTGATGGGTGTGGTGGTAATGGCGGTGGATGAATGGTAGTGATGGTGGTGGTGAGGTGTGAATGGTGGAAAATGGTGTGGTGGGGATGGTGTGGTGTGATAGTGGCTGGTGATGGTGGTGGATGGTGGAAGGTGGTGGTGATTAGTGATTGGTGATAGTGGTGGTGGTGAATGGTGGTGGTGGTGCAATCGGTGATGATGGTGAGGGTGGTATGATGGTGTGGTGTGGCAGGGTGGTGATGATGGTGGTGGTGACTGCTTGGGTGTAAGTGAAGAGGTGGTGGTGAGGTGGTGTGGTGATGGAGTGGTGGTGATGGGTGTGTGGTGGAATGGTAGGTGGTGGTGATAAATGGCGGTGATGATGCGAGGGTGATTGATGGTGGAAGGTGAGATCGGTAATGGATGTGTTGGCGATGATGGAGGTGGTCGGTGCTGAGTGCTGGTGGTGGTGATGATGACGATCAATGGTAGATGGTGGTGATGATAATGGTGATTAAGATTAAAGATAAGAGATGATGATGTAAGATGAAGATGAAGATGGAAGATGAAAGAATCGAAGATTGAAATGAAGATGGCTGGTGCTGGTGCTGCTGATGGGGGGTGAGTGGTAGTGATGGTGTTGATAGGGGTGGTGATGGGTGGGATGGTGGTGTGATGGTGGTGGTGGTGGGTGGAGGTGGGGTAGGCATGAGGTGAGGGTGTTGATTCGATGGTGTGGTGGTGTAAAATGGTTGGTGGTGATGATGGTGGTGGTGTGGTAATGTGATGGTTATGGTGTGGTGGAATGATGTGATGGTGGTGTGGTGGTGATGAATGGTGGATGGGTGGTGGTAGTGATGGAGGTTGGTGGTGATGGGTGGTGGTGAATGGGTGGTGGGATGGGGTGGGTGTGATGAGGCTGGTGTGATGTGTGGTGGTGATCGGCAAGGGTGTGGTGATGATGACGGTGAAAAGTGGCTGGTAGTGATGGTTGGAGATGGTTGGTGGTGGTGGAAGTGTGGTGATGGAGGTTGGTGGTGATCGGGAGGTGGGTGTGATGCGAGGTGATGGTGATGGTGGTCGGGAGAGGGTGGTGCGGTGGTGGTGAGAAGGTGGTGGTTGTGATGAGGTGGATGGGGATGGTGGTCGCGTGAATGGTGTGGGTGTGGTGATGGCTGGTGGTGATGGTGGGGTGGTGATGGAGGTGGTGGTGGGATGGTGGTGGTAGATGGTGGTGGTGGTGATGTGCGTGATAGGATGGTGGTGTGGTGATGAGGTTGGTGGTGGTGGTGATGGGTGTGATGGTGATGTGATGGTGGGGTGTGATGGTGGTGGTGGAATACGTTTTGGTGGAATGGTGATAATGGTTGTGGTGATGGTAATGGTGTTGTTGGTTGATGGTGGTGGGATGGTGGTGATAGGTGAAATGGTGGTGGTGGTGAATGGTGGTAATAGGTGGTGGTGTGAATGGTAAAGGTGTTGTGGTGATGAATTGGTGGTGGGTGGTGGTGAATGATGACGATAAATGCGTGATGGTGGTGAATGAATAATGGTGATTAAGATTATGATTATGATGATAATGATAATGAAGAAGATTGGAGATCGAAGATGCTGGTGCTACTGCTGCTAGCTGATGATATGAGGAATGAAATATGATTTACGCTGGGATATCAAAAGGGTAGTGTGGTTGATGATGGATGATGATGATGGTGGTGGTGGTGAACTGATGTGATGAACCGAATGCGGTGGTGGTGGTAAAAATGCGTGGTATGATATGGTGAGAATGGTGATCGGTGATGATGATTTATGACCGCATGAAAAAAAAGTATTGAAAGAAGTCAAAACAAGATATTGATCATAATAACCGACGATAAAGAAAAACTATACATACAAACCTAACCAAAAATAACAACCAAGATAACAATACCGAATACAACAACAAACAAAACTCAAACCAACATAATCACCCCCTCCCCTCCACCCCTCACCCCTTAGCCCCCAGCACTTGAATCCAGTGGGCTGTCGGCGTGTGTGTCTCTCAGTGCTTTGGTGGGCTGGTCATCCTCTCCAGATGCTCCTCCTCTCGCTCGTGCGCCCCCCTTCCACGCCGCCCCAACCAGAGCTATGCGAACAAGTGCTTAAGGTGATGGTGTGAGATTTTTTTTTGTTTTTTAATTGGGATTTCAGTGTTTGAGAAGGAAGAGGAGGGAGAAAGGTAGGGAAGGAGAGGAGGGAGGGAGGGGAGGAGGGAGAGAAGGAGGGAGGGAGAGAGAGAGAGAGAGGGAGAGGCAAGAGAGGAGAAAGAAGGGAGAGGCAAGAGGAGAAAGAGGAAAGGAGAGGGAGAAAGAGGGAAAGAGAGGGAGAAAGGGAAAGAGAGAAGAGAGAGAGA
>NW_020870091.1:979053-981553 GCF_003789085.1 Penaeus vannamei | reverse complement strand
AATGGATGGGGAAGTTTGTTGTTTGTGTGTGGAGTTGTTTGTTTGTGTGGTTTGAAGTTCGTGTTGGTGAAATAGGTGGGGAAGTTTGCTGTTTGTGTGTGGAGAAATTGTTTGTTTGTGTAGCTTGAAGTTCGAGTTGGTGAGACGCATGGAGAAGTTTGTTGTTTGTGTGGTTTGAATTTCGTGTTGGTAAAATGGATGGAGAAGTTTGTTGTTTATGTGGTCTGAAATTCGTTTTGGTGATACGGGTGAAGTTTGTTGTTTGGTTAGGTTAGTCGGTGTGGTTTGAAGACTGATGGAAAAGTTTGTTTGGTTGTTTGTGTTGTTTAAATTTGCTGTTACTTGGTGTGCTTTGATATCTGATTTGTTTGTTCGTTCGTTCTGAAATTTACGTTGGTGAGACTGATTATGAAATTCTTGATTTTAGAATGTTTAATGACAGCACTGGTAGTATTATTAATTAGCGTTATTAATTACCACAAAATTAGATAAGAATGTGAAGTACCAAAACATAAGGTAAACAAAATGTATAGGTTTTAGATAGGATGTAACTGCTATGTGAAATAACTAACCTATTTTACCTCCCCTCCACCCTCTCCCCAACACCCTCCAATGCTCCCTTTCACCATCTACAACACTTCTACTATATCGCATTCTATCTCTGTATCTGTCTATCTATCTGTCTTTATCTATTTATCTATCTATCTCTATCTACTTATCTATATGTATGTATGTGTCTACCTCTTCCCTCCCTCCCGCCCTCCCTCCCCCGTTTCTCTCTCTAACTCTCTCTCTCTCTTTCTCTCTCCCCCCCCCTCTCTCTCTCTCTCTCCCTCCTTCTCTATCTATCTATCTCCGTCTCTAACATTTACACATACGCAACCACAATTCGTACCACGCCCATCCCCCCCCACCCCACCAACCCTTACTATCCCCCCGACCCCCCCCCTCAGAGTGACATCCAGTGTGGCCTTGTGGGCGGTGTCGTGAGTGTCGTGGGCGTGGCTGACTTCATGCTCGAACCCTGGGGCGCTCTGCTTCTCGGCGCCTCCGTCAGTGGCATGTGTGTCCTGGGTCGCCATTACCTCAGGGTGAGTCACGGGTCTTTCAGGTCAGTTACAGGTCAATTAAAGGTCAGTTAAAGGTCAATTAAAGTTACAGGTCAATAAAAGGCCAATTACAGGTCATAATAAAGGTGTATGACATAACAATTCAATTTTAGGTCAGTCACCACATTCAAGGTGAGTCATAGGTGATTCAAGGTGTCATAGGTCGATTCACAGGTCAGGCGCATGTCAATGACACTTCAAAATCAAACATACGTTAATCACAGATTACTAACAGGTCAACCACAGATCAGATCTACCACATATATATATATATATATATACATATATATATATATATATATATATATATATATATATATATATATATTTTTTTTTTTTTTTTTTTTTTTTTTTTTTTTTTTTTTTTTTTTTTTTCGTGTCTGTTTGCAATCTCGGTTGTATGTGTATGTATGGGCTTTGGTTTTGTTCGTGTCGCAAGAATGTTTTTGTGTTTTGAAACTGAGTCCAACAATATTTGGGAAGGGACTTTCATGCATATTTGGCGTTTTTTAAGCGCATCAAAATAGGAAGAATACTAGTCGCAGCACTGCACCCAGCGTATGTGTGCGTGTGTATACTTACAGCTCGCGTATAGTTACGGAATAATCTTTCGTACATTATGACTGTAATCAGAAAAAGAAATCACACACGCACACATACACGCGCGCGCGCACACACGCACACGCACACACGCACACGTGTGGGTATATGTGTGATCGCAAGTTCGAATCTGCAAAAGGGACCAAAAATGCTCCCTCTGATTGCGACCTCGTCCGGGGCTGAAAGACACGAAAAGCGCCCGGAGGGAAGAAAGCAAGTCGCTCACGTTGCAATCCGTTTTTCTCCTGCTATGTATTTATGTGTGTCTGTCCTTCCAGACTGAACCATGTGTACCTGAATAATAAAAAAATCCCCGTGCAGGACGTAAAAAACACTCATTCTGCACTTTCAATTTCGCTTAAAATAGTTTATTCTGGAGAGAAATATCTGCGAGGATTATAGTTTGAAACAGAAGTCGACTAGAGAAAATAGATATCTACCTTTACCGATGTAAGAATTACGATTCAACTGATAGGATACTTTGTTGTGGCTATGATCTATATTTGTGGTTCCCTACCTTTTTTATTGTGACTGCCGACCACTGCTAGTTATGGGTAGCTATAGGACAAGAAACGACATGGGAAGATTCCAATTTATTGATATATGAGAGATACTTATCTGTAGGTATTGTAGGTGTGACAAAATCCAGTTTAATTCAAAGACCTAATCTCCATAATGCTCCATGGCCTCCCAGAAAGTATCCTATGGCCCCTAGGTTGGGAACCCATGCTGTAGAATTTCTACTACTATAACTCATGCAGGTTGATAAAGATTAGGTAAAAACGTATACT